>WWET01000338.1:750375-771446 GCA_011038615.1 Limnodynastes dumerilii
AAATATGAGATATATATATATCTCAAAATATATATATATATATATATATATATATATATATATATATATATATACATATATTGGGATAAAAGGCAGCTGGGTAGGTTCTCACTGTAGTTTGTGACAAAAAAAAAGCATAGGCATTGATGAGAGCAGAAAGAGAAAGTAAAAGAAAAAAGAGAAATAAAAAAATAAAAGAAAGATGTGAAATGAGAGCAAGAAATTAAACGGAAAGAAGATGAATGGCACAAATAATGGAAGAAAAGGATATTCAAGTTATATATAAATATATGCCATTCTGCTTCTCACTGTTATATGCATGCGTAGAAGCGTCCACACCATTGAGACGCTACTGCACATGCCCAATAGTCAGGAGCAGAATAATTGCTGCCTAGGTGCCCCATTCACTCCCTCCCTCCCTTCCTTCACTCCCTCCCTTCCTTCACTGCTGCGCTGCATTTTCCGACCCTCTAATACCCCACTCACACCTCTCCCCCTGCAGGGCCAAGCTCCAGCCCACACCCTGTCCAGCCCGGATACTGAATGTCAGTGTCAGCCAGGAGAGGCTTCTTGCAGTGTGACACTGGTGTGATGGCAGAGGTACACACAGTGCTGCAGAGGACAACCTAATGAAAGGAAGAACAGGAAAAGGAGAAGTAAAGTATAGGCAGCTGGAGCCACATGCTGGGGAATACTGGGAAGGCTGCAGACAAACTGGGAAGACTGCAGACACATTATAGGAATACTGGGGAGACTGTAGACACATGATGGAAATACTGGGCAGGCTGCAGACACATGAATGGGGGATACTGGGAGGCTGGAGACACATGATGGGGGAATACTGGGAGCTGGAGAAACATGCTGGGGAATACTGGGGGGGCTTAAGAGAAATGAATGGGGAATATTTTTACCATCATTCTGACGGGCCTTTGACTAGTCTTATATATATAAAATACATTGGTTTGTATGATTGTTTGTTTGTTTGTCTATTCATTCGGACACCCCTGCACTGCTTGGGTTGAAACCAACGCGGGGTGGTCCAATTGGATCCCGACTAAGGTTTTAGGCGGGTTGGAGTCCCGGTCAGAGGTCCCATTGTTGTATGCTGGGCAGAACTTTGACTAGGGGAGTCTGTTCTGAACCTTCCACTGGATGGATTTGGCAGTCAGCAGTGCCAGTTAGCAGTTCACAGAGTGGTAATATTCTATACACTCATTTATATCTTATCTATAAAATTCATTGGTTTGTTTGTTTGTTTGTCAGTCTGGTTATTCAGTCGGAATCCCTGCACCAATTGGGTTAAACTAATGTGGCCAGGTTTTAGAGTGGCTGGGGTCCTCGTTGGATCTCTCGTTTGTGTACACTGGGCAAAACCTTGACTTGGGGAGCCTGCTTTGGGCTTTCCACTGGATGGATGTGGCAGTTAGCAGTATATGTTGGACCTCCCGTTGCTGTAGGCTGGGCAGAACTTTGACACAGGACGCCTGTACTGGGCCTTCGACTGGATGAATTTGAATCATATCATGATTTAGGAGGGACTGTCCCGATTTGCGGGCTGCAAAAGGGCCAGGGCTTATAGAAAATAGGGTGTGGTTTGAACAAATAAGGTAAGAGTTTGGCTAGAAAGGTGGCAGACCTTATTTTGAATGGTATTATTAACAAAAACTGTACATATGGTCAAGCTGCTAATTATTTCTAAAATGTTGACAGTTACATCCAACTCATTGATAAGTTAATAACTTGAAGATTTACACCCGGGCAACGTCTGGCACTTCTGCTAGTATATTATAAAAATATTGGGGTTGCAGCTACTATAGAGATGACATATATCAAACAATAAAGAAACTTAAATTATGTGGGAAGAAAGTATAGTGGGCTGAAAGCATACGTACCAAACAATTGGATTGACTGCAAAATTATAGGGGTGGGTATGGAGTATCATAATAATGGACCATATTCACACTTAAGAAGCACCTACTTTTTTTAGTGCTGTCTTTTAAGAAATTACCTACTAACTAACAGCTCATTTACACAATCTATGTACCATTTAGGTTAGTTATTTAAGATGGAAGAGATGTGCCACGGCAGCCTTGGTCATTTTTGAAAAAGAGAGGGTGTGGAGATATATGGAAAGGAACCAGGGAGAGAGTTGTAGGGGAAACACTGCTCCCTTACAAATAGGGAATTAAGGAAGCCCTAGGGCACTTGGTAAAAAGCGGGAGGTGGCATGGGAGGGAGCTTTAAGTTAGGTGTGGATAAATGCATATCCGCACCTACTAAAAGCTTTATTAAGTATGAATAAGGCCTAAAGTCACAAAAGACTATGTAAAAAAAGAAAAATTATGGTGACAAGATAAGAACTAGTGGCAGAGCTTTTCTGAGGGTGGATGGAAGGATAAAGTTGAAGAAAGGTTAATGAGAGAGGATAACATGGGTTTGCAAAGTGGGTAACTGGTATTTAAACTGGTATTCATCCAGATGTTCATACAGGTATTCATCCAGTGGACAGTTTACAGCAGTATATTTCCTCCTAGGACATGCAGAGGATTTTGATATATACAAGTTGGATCAAGGGAATGTGTTTTTATTTATAAGAATATGTTTTATTTTCATAATGACCCCTTCCTCTAATGGCTTCTTCCTCTAATTCGCCATATAATAAACTATATATTATTTTAAGATACTTTGGTTCCACAACTATGATACTAAGTTCAGTGTACTCTAATGGCATTCACAGTAACCAGATTTCACATTAATACAGAAAGATGGAATGAGAAACATTTTAGGTGTAGAGTGGACAAACCTGCAGCAACCATGTGATGACCAATGTCAACATGAGCCAATTTCTCTATGAAATGTTGTAAAAAATCTTCCCAAAGTATTTAATGTATATAATGTATATTTATTTATTCATTCATTTATTCATTCATTAACAGGTTTTTATATAATGCCATCAGATTACGTAGCGCTTTACAGAGAATATTTCACATTCAGTCATGTTGTGCTGGAGCTGCAATATTTGTTCTGTTTCTAATATATATATATATGTGTGTGTGAGAAAAATGGCACTCCCAGACTTGTAAACAATTTACTACAAATACTTTATTCCATTTTCCAACGTTTCAGAGACACTGGGTCTCTATCATCATGGACATCAACGTACATATAGCACACCACTAACATATATGTCCTCGGTACACATAAACCTGTATAAAATAGACATCACATCTAGTAACTGATTCTGCTTTCTGGCATGAACATTTTAATTATCTGGATTCTATGTTGGGGACTTGTGATCAGCAATAAATTTCAAATCAGCATAACCAATACAGGTGTTCAGTAGTGAGGGCAACAAAAAGTTAAAAGGAAACAATGAAGGGGGAGATAGTCATTCAACCCACGCGGTTTAACTGTATCCAACGAATGGATCCAGCGGGATATAAAATTATACAAGGGAATGTAGCTATTGTAGCTAAGCTGTAACAATTCGTTTATATGTTTGAAACTGATTTACTATGTAAATGAACTAGAAATGACTGAAAGACGGTGGTGTTGAGCTATAGATTAGGTATCACATAACATGCACACAATGCTATAGTGTCAGGGATATGAATTTAATAAAAAGGCATTTACATATTTTAGTCAACTACAGGGATTTAAAGTGAAGCCATAACTGAAAGCGTTCAGTGAAAACACTTTCTTAAACACTGCAGCCTTGAAGTGTCACTGTTCTCTTTTATATTTTGGATAATACAATGATTAATTACTTGCCCCTCTGGAGTGCCGGTGTCCCCTGAGTTCAAGGGCAGGAATTGCATGCCTAATTGGCTGTATATATCCTGCAGCTCTAAATGTCGAACTGGTCTGTAATTTAACAATATCGCACAACCTGATTTATTAGCTGTGCAGTTGTAGATAAGCAATCGGGGCGTTAAAATAAAATTGAATCAGGCTGTTCATTTGTCAAAAATGTCTGAAGCGGCATTGCTAATTTACACAGCCACAGTATTATACTTGACCATGTCTTTTTATTTTCTAGGTATTAAGCAGCTATAATAAATGGCCATTGCCCAGATATAGATTATGTTAATACAACTGTCACTACATGTTACTGACATAATGACAATTATCAGAGCAAGTGTGCGGATGTCCATGCTCAATATTGCAGAATCATGAAAACGTATGGTTCTGTAAGCATCTGCCACTTCTAAATAGAATGGAGAAGACCAAAGATTAACAAAAGCTTGATATAGTATTGTCCAATGGAAACAAGGCAAGCAGGACGTTACAGATTAGCAGTTTTTGTTACAGTGTAGATCATGCTATTGGAGCAATGTAATGAATGGACAAGGTGTATTTAAGGGAAGGGAAATCAGAGGGGAAAATAAAAAGGATAACTTTTTGTTATATTTCATTTGATGTTTTTATTTCAAGTATTTATCTTCAAATAAGAACTTGAGAGAAGCTTCATGGAGAAATAGCTGTTATATGCTTGGCTACATGAGACAGACTTTTTTTTTTTGTTTGCTAACCTTTATTGATACTGTGGTCAATTTTCCAACTCTCTAAAGGCTAGATTTCAGAAAACCCTGCTACGGTAATATTTCAGCATTAAAACCCATTAACACGCTCGGGTTTCATGCTGTAATTCAGTACTATAATTACCTTTCATATAACTGGTAACGTGGAAAATGGGTGATTTGTTGCTGCATTTAAGATGCTTGGCTTAAGACATCAATGATGGGAATATACTGGCTTAAAATACTCCTGTGCCTTTAGCCATAGATTCCTTATTACATGTATTATTTATTATTAAAATAAGCATTTCATCATGTATAACCTCAGGATAATGACTGACCAAAGAAATGTGTATCTTGTTTATTTTTATTGCTAAATGTATTGGGTAAGTGTCAATTTAAAAAAAAAAAATCCAAAATGGTACTGGAAGCTCAAATCACTGGCATGAGCTAGCATTTTAACAGGCTTTATGAACGGGCAGAGAGAGCAGTAACAATACTTTTATTACTGCCAGCAAATATTGTTATATATATATATATATATATATATATATATATGATACAGATGCTAAATAAAGTACCATTAAAAAATTATACTATATTTATGTTATGGATAATGATAAATACCTGGTCTAGATAAAATGTATTGGCCAGCTTCATTTACTTTCTGTAAGTTATTTTCTACAGTTTTTTTTAATAGAAAAAAAAATGAAAATTGTGGTGCATACTATAGTATAGATACCTATAAAAAAAAAAGCTTCTTATCCTAAATAAGAGCAATGCCTTGATGAGTTCCTTCTAGCTATTTGTCAGCTCAGTAAGTTACCTAGTATTTAGTGATCTCATCATTGTAGCAGACAGTTTTCTCCCCAGGCATGTCTTGCATGTCTCATAAGTATGGATAAGTGATTTTTTCATGGAACAGCTGGCTGCAGCGCTTTCAATTAGCAATAAAGTGACCGCAGTGCTATCATATCTTTTACAAACTAAGACTGAATATCACTCTTAGCAAAGAAAAGAGCAGGGGAAAGGAAAGAATCGAATGTTGAAAGCATTACCCTGGGGGTCACATTTTTTAAGTGGTTTTGTGGTTCATTTTAGCTCCCTACACATTTATTAAATTACTCACACCTTTTCATCTGTCTGCTTAGTCACTACTGCCCAAAGAACATATTATCATATTTTCATCATACTTTCTAGTTAAAACTAAAACTGTTTGGAACAAATTTATTGTCAATAACTACATTTTTATTTTGTAAATTTAAATTTATCTTGGATCTGTCTATACATCTCAGGGATGCCCATTGATTTTTTAGTAGACAGCAATTTAATGAGCTTTTTTCAGAATATGAATGCATTTACTTGCTAGTGCTCAGTTAAAATGTAACATTACCTAAAGGTGATGCCTTCTTGATCTCTAATGTGCTGTCTCTCTGATTTTAACGATATAAAGGGAGCTCTCAAGGATATGCGGTGTCGCTTTGGGACCAAAGAATGTTTCTAATTCCACATTTGAACTAAACCTATAGTATAATTGTAGCTCCAGATTTGTTTCCTGTTATTCCAAGACAGAAACATAGCTCATAACATTTAGAATCCCAAAACCACAACAAAATAAGCAATGTCCCGGGTCTTCCCAAACTCCACCAAGTTCTGCCCACAAATGACCATATTTGGACAAAACTCCGCCTATTTCCCCAATAACCCCTGCCCCTTTTTCTGGAGGCAAATTAGGACAGTTCTACGAAAAAAAATGGTAAAGTTGGGAGGTATGAGAATTCAATATGTTCATATTGAGCTACGGGGCTTGGAAATTGTCTACTGTTTACAACACTAATGCATTATATTTGGTAATTGCCGATATATAGTATAGAGATCACATTATAAATTGATGTATAGGATTTTGGTGCATTGATGCATGGGAAGTTTCTTTGGTCTGGTCTGCCCAGATTCACCTCCCCTTCCCCCTTTTTTTTGCTCTTTTCACACCCACGTCTTATACTTTACCTACACAAGATGGTAACGTGACACCGTCGCACAAGCTCTTATTTCATGCTATAAATTTTGTGAAATGCATACTTTAAAAATACAGTGCACCAGCTATGAAAAAAAGTGAAACTGAAACATTGTATTGCTGTACTTTGATACAGCTGTGAATTGGTCTGTTGCACTGTGAAATTGAACTTCCGTCACGGCAATCTCAAGCTGTGCTCCTTTCCAGGCGACAGGAATTGAGATGGTGAAAAGGCTCTTGCTTTTACTTTGCAGTGTTAAATAATTTGTAATACCACATAAATAAAACATATTGGACCAGATCCAGGCTTGCAGATAGCTGAAAATGACCACATTTTGAGACATTTTTACGATATTCCATTACGGAGCCAGATCTGCAAGATCCAGCATTTTGTAATGGAACACTTTCCAATGGCAGGGAGGTACAGGGTGTTTATCATAATGCAAATCCGATAGGTTCAGGTGGGAAGCATTGTAATTGTACAGTAAGGGTTGGTTTTATTCCTTACGTCTAGATGTCACCATTTTAAGTAAGGATGTTGTAGAAATTTTAAGGTGAGATGAGCTCTTGTAACTCTATGCATGCAAGGTTATTGTCCTTATGCTGTGCTGATTTTTTAACTCCTCTACTGCAGTGCTTGGACATCCAAGTGCAGCGGCAGTGGAAGTCTGGAACTGGCCCATTACCACTAATACTACTTTCATATCTCCTTCCCCAGGAATATTCTGGGATATTATTATTATTATTATTGTTACCGTTTATTTATAAGGCGCCACACAGTATACACAGCATCATACAGAGGCAATAATAAAGACAATAGTTACATATGCAATGCGAAACAATAATGACCAGAGGGTATAAAAACATGAATAAGGAATACTATACATGTACAAAGCAAAATTTAAATACAGTACAAAAAAAAACAAAAAAACCCCAGAACAATATGTAAGGAAAATAAAAATGCTGGATGTGTGTGTAGAAGCAGGTGAATAAGGATAGACAGTAGAGAGAAAAAGGTGGGAAGTGATGAGGACAAGGTAGAGGGGTGATGACAGGAGGGAGGAGGACCTTGGTCATAAGAGCTAACAAGCTAAGTGAGAGAGGGCAAATAAACAGGAGACACAGTTATGAAGATAGGGAGGGCAGGTAAGCTTAGGTGGAGAAAGGGTAGCCTGAAGAAGTGGGTGTTGAGGGAGCGTTTGAGAGATTGCAGGGTGCTGGATTGCCTGATAAGATGTGGAAGGTTGTTCCAACAGAGAGGGGCGGCCTGGGAGAAGTCTTGGATGCGGGAGTGAGAGGTAGTTATCAGGTTGGAGTTGAGGCGACGGTCACAAGCAGAGCGGAGGGGACGGGAGGGAGTGTGGATGGAGATAAGGGAGGGGAGGTAGGGAGCGGTGGAGGAGGAGAGAGTCTTGTAAGTTGTGGTGAGGAGCTTAAAGAGAATTCTGAAGGGGACAGGATGTCAGTGTTGAGATTGACGGAGAGGGGAGGTGGAGGCAGTGTGAGCAGTTAATATAGATTGTAGGGGTGCAAGATGGACCAGAGGGAGGCCAGAGAGGAGAATGTTGCAGTAGTCCAGACATGAAATAATGAGAGAGTAAATGTGCGTTTTAGTGTCATCTTTTGCTAAGAAGGGTCTGATGCAAGCAATGTTGCGGAGATGAAAGCGTCAGGACAGTGAGAGGGCACGGATGTGGGGGGGGGGAGAGAGAGGAGTCCAGGATGACGCCCAGGCAGCGGGCTTTGGTGGAGGAGGGGATGGTGGAGTCGCCGACAGTAATAAAGATAGTATGAGTAGAGGGGATACGTGAAGGAGGAAAGACTACAATTTCCGTTTTGTCCATGTTAAGCTTGAGAAAATGATCGGACATCCATGAGGAGATGGCCGAGAGGCAATCTGACACTTTTGACAGAAGTTTGGGGAGAGGTCAGGGGAGGAAAAATAGATTTGAGTGTCGTCGGCATAGAGGTGGTAGTTAAAACCAAAGGAGCTGATAAGTTCATCTAGAGAGGAGGTGTAGAGTGATAACAGAAGGGGACCACGGTCTGAGCCCTGGGGCACGCCAACGGGAAGAGGAGTAGTAGGGGAGGAAGAGCTAAGGGTTACGACAGAGAAGGAATGTTCTGAGAGATAGGAGGAGAACCAGGAGTGGACAGTGACAGTGCGAGGGAGTGAAAGGTGTGGAGCAGGAGAGGGTGATCAACAGTGTCAAAGGTTACCGAAAGATCCAGGAGGATGAGAAGGGAGAAGTGGCCTTTAGATTTGACAGAAAGGAGATAATTTGTGACCTTAGTCAGGGCAGTTTCAGTGGAGTGCAGGGGGGTGGAAGCCAGATTGGAGAGGGTTCAGGATGGAGTTGCCGGCAAGGTAGCCAATTAGACACTTGTAAACAAGCAACTTAGAGGCAAAGGGCAACAGAGAGATAGGTCGGTAATTGAAGGGAGAAGTGGGGTCAAGGTTAGGTTTTTTAAGGATGGGGGAGACAAGACCATGTTTAAAGGGGGAGGGGAGGAAGCCAGAGTAGAGGGATAAGTTAAAGAGGTGGACAAGATGAGAGCAGTTGGATAGAGAGAGAGACTGGAGAAGATTAGAGGGGATAGGATAAAGTGGGCACGTTGACGGAGGGAATGACAAAAGAAGTGAGTGGATTTCTTCAGCTAAGGTAGGGATGATAGTAGATCATTTGGTGGGTGGCTAGGAAGGGGAAGAGAGGGTGGAGATTGAGGAGGAGGAGATGTCTTGGAAGTAAAGAAGGTGGCAAAGTCAGCGGCAGATATGGAGAGATGGAGGGGGGGGAGAAGAGAGTTGAAGGTGACAAAGATTCGGTGTGGGTTAGACAATTGGGAGAGGATGAGGGACTTAAAGAAGGATTGCTTGGCAAGGGCGAGGGCAGAGCTAAAAGAGGAGAGTATGAACTTGAAGTGGAGAAAGTCTGCAAGGGAACGTGACTTCCTCCTGCAGTACGAGAGCATTTCTTTAGGAACTGAGTGAGCGGGGAGTGCCAGGGTTGAGGGTTGTTGTGGCGAAGTGAGACAGAGGAGGGAGGGCAGGCAGCATCAAGGGCGGAGCAGAGGGCATTGTTGTAGAGAGAGGGGGCTAGATTGGGGCAGGACATGGTTGAAATGGGTGTGAGGAGGGGATCGCGGGAAGAGGTGAAAGCCAAAACATCAAGGGAATGGAGGTTCTTTTGGGTGAGAATGCGTTTGGGTGACGGGGAAGGAGAGAGGGAGGAAGAAAGGGAGAAGGAGATAAGATGATGATCAGAGAGGGGGAAGGGAGAGATGGAGAAGTTAAACCGGGAGCATGAGTGTGAGAATACAAGGTAAAGGGAGTGGCTCAGGTTGTGGGTGGCTGCTGAAGTCTACTGTGATAGGTGGACCTCAATGGAGGTGAAAGTGAGAGAGGGCTCAGGGGGTATGACGCTAAATGTGCAGGAAGGGGAGAGGAGGATGCCCACACCACTACCAGGGCGTTCGCCAGGCCTAAGGGTGTGGGAGAACAAGAGCCCGCCAAAGGAGAGGGCAGCAGGGGAAATAGTATACGAGGTTGAGAGCCAGGTTTCAGTGATGGCGAGAAGGTTGAAGGATGGCAGGGAGCTTGTTGCAAATGGATCTGACATTCCAGAGAGCGCAGGAGAATGGGAGAGAGGGAACAGGAGTGATATAGATTAGATTGGAGGGGATACAGGAGTGAGGTGAGGTACGGGGGATGATATGTGGACAGAGGGGTAAGGGTGGGTATAGGAAGGGAAGCCTGATGGAGGAGTGGGAGACAGTATGGGGTGAATAGGATGGGTTGGGAGGTAGAAGGTGTGAGAGAGGAGGGAGGTAGATGGAGAGACAAGGGCCATGACAGTATGAAGGAGGCAGAAAGAAATGATAAAGTCAAGAATAACTGGAGAGGGATTCTTAAGAATTGAACGTGTGCAAAACATAAGAGCATGAAATGAGTGCAAAAAATAAGAGCATGAATATCAAGTGAAAAGTTTTTGGCAGCGAAATTTACTGAAATGTTAATTAAAAGTCCAAAGCATTCACCAGAAGCAGCATCAAAGTGTTTTTTTCTCACAATGTCTAGGAAAGAATTTCCAGTGGAGAGTACAAGAAATGCATTTGTTTCAGTTTAAAATGTATAATACCTCAATGCTTGTAGTTTGTAAAGATATTGTTGGGCAGCTATTGATCTGTTTCCTCTGTTTTCCTCCTGTTTGACTCCAGTGTAACTCCAAAATAAAACTCCACTTAAAATGAATCCACTTTAAATTTAGACACTAAAGCAGCCAAATGGCCTAGCAGCCTACACTAAGCTAATAAATAGGAATACTGCCATGTCAAACAGATCATCCCAGGGTCACAGATCCCGGAATAATCCCTTTTACACAGCAGGGTTGACCCAGGATATTCTGGACCTGGGTCTGCCATGACAGTGTGATGGGCGGCGTGTGGGTCATGGCGAGAGATTTGTTTACTATTTCCATAGCAATAGCAAACAAATCACTCAAATCAGCTTTTTTAATGTGCGACCTGGGCCGCAACTTTCATCCTGCACCTCTTCCCAGGTCATAACCGGGAAAATCTCTTCTTTTATCCCGGGTCCAATTCCCCGACCAGGGTCTAACGTAAAAAACCCGGGTTTTTGAGTGCGATGTGAAAGGGGTGTAACTTGATTTACTCCATAGATGTTGCAGGCAAACCATTCCTGGGCAAGAGGTACAAGAATAGAGCAAAAAGCCAACATACACTTGTAGTATTTCTGATCATGTCAAAGTACATGAGATCGGCATAAAATATTCTTTCCTTCTCCATATGATACTTCTTTATTATAGCATTTTGTATACTGTATTGTTAATTAATAATTGTATTTATTAAAGTGTGGCTATGAATCCGTGCACAAGTGATGCAGTTTGTAAATTACTTTATAACATTCAAACACAATGCAGATACTGTATGTTCGCAGGAGAGTTATATGTAAGTTTAAGGTCAGACAACCAACAGTAAACCTGTTGATTAATTAATCATCACCTGTCAGATAGACTGCATTCAGCATTAAACCTAACCTAAACTGAATGTAAATGATGCTTCCAATACAACAGAAAATAACGTGACCCCTTCCTTACAAGTGCAAATGTTTCAAGTAACAAAGGGCCGGATCCAGAGCCCTTACGTTTCAATGCGTAGCGTATTTACGCTATCGTAATTACTATGCACTCCCCTCAGTCGTAAGTACTTTTGTCGTTTTATGCTTTCCAAACCCTACCTTAACTTTTCCAAGCGTAACTCCTGTCAGCCGTAATGGCTGCACGTACGCCCATACTGTACGATTTAAATACCTCACCCCACCTCCGAAGCGTAATTACGAGTGTCGTATGTCTGGCATGTAGTTACGCTGATGATTGTAGGCTCGTAAGTACGCTCAGAGTTTCTGGTTGTAACAACTGCTCAGGACATGCAAAACTGCGTTTTTACGACTCCGGCTACCGTAAATACGGTCATAGCTCTGGATCTGGCCCATAGTGCTTTTCTTGTCATGTGCCTTGAAAAACACCCATTGAGATGAAACGCGTGGTTATTATTTATGTACCTACCTGATTTTAATTTATGTTAACACTCTATTTGATTTCATTAACATTCACTGAAGTGGGATTGCTGATACTACAGAGGTTAAATATTTAAAGAAAAATGTGATTGGCATTATCCTAGATGTCCATTTAATGTATGTAAGTATATCTCTCATATCTTCTTTTATTTCCATTTTATTAAATAGAAAGTTATTACACTAGAAAGATCCTACATTGTCTCCTTCTCCTTGCATAACTTAACTCTACCGAGACACCGGATAGCATTTGAAAAAGAGGCATGAATAGCAAGCGAGGTTCATGTGGAGGAGAAAATGGGAGACCTTACAGCTCCCACAGTATACCGTATATCGAATCGTACTGTGATCAGCTATATCGGGAGTACGTACATTTCAACAGATTGTATGGCTACACTTTACGACGGACAGCTCTATGAAGTTGGCCATATCCTCATAGTGGGTAATAATTGGGAGAACATATTTTCCTTCCCCTGTGTTCTATTTTATATACAGTCAGGTCCATAAATATTGGGACATCAACACAATTCTCATATTTTGGGCTCTATACACCACCACAATGGATTTGAAATGAAACAAACAAAATGTGCTTTAACTGCAGACTTTCAGCTTTAATTTGAGGGTGAACAGTGTAGGAATTACAACGGTTTCTATATGTGCCTCCCACTTTTGAAGGGACCAAAAGTAATGAGACAATCGACTCAAAAGCTATTTCATGGACAGGCGTGGGCTATTCCCTCATTATTTCATCATCAATTAAGCAGGTAAAAGGTGTGGAGTTGATTCTAGGTGTGATATTTGCATTTGGAATCTGTTACTGTTGACTCTCAATATGAGATCCAAAGAGCTGTCACTATCAGTGAAGCAAGCCATCATTAGGCTGAAAAAGCAAAAGAAACCCATTAGAGAGATAGAAAAAACATTAGGTGTGGCCAAATCAACTGTTTGGAACATTCTTAAAAAGAAAGAACGCATCGGAGAGCTCAGCAACACAAAAAGATCCGGAAGACCACAGAAAACAACTGTGGTGGATGACAGAAGAATTTTTTCCCTGGTGAAGAAAAATCCCTTCACAACAGTTGGCCAAATCAAGAACACTCTCCAGGAGGTAGGTGTATATGTGTCAAAGTCAACAATCAAGAGAAGACTTCACAAGAGTGAATATAGAGGGTTCACCACAAGATATAAACCATTGGTGAACCTCAAAAACAGGAAGACCAGATTAGAGTTTGCCAAACATCTAAAAAAGCCATTGAAGTTTTGGAACAACATCCTATGGACAGATGAGACAAAGATCAACTTGTAGCAAAGGAATAATGCACCCCTCCTGGGGCGCTTGTGGTCCTGGTGCTCTCCTAAGTAGCAATGTAACGCCTATGCATGCGGTAATCACAGTGGTAATGGGGTATAAGTGAATAAATGTACATAGACTATTTGCATACAGTCAAGAGATAGCCAGTAGGAGTAATTGGTTTGTATGGTGGCTCACTGTTTTGTAGATCGTTGTCCTCCACTCACTGGTGCCTCCTGTTAGGTATCGCTCGCTGCATCAGCATTCTCCCGCTATGCTGGCGGGTCGGTGTGGCTAAATGGCAATGCGCAGTGCGTCCCGTTGCTAGTTGACGTATCTGGTTGGCAGATGTGGTACCATTTGATCTTCTCCTCTGTGTTCTCTCTCCGTGTGTTGTCTCTCCAAGTCTCGGCTCACGATTGACATCACGCGCAGTTGCAGAGAAAAAGAAGGGACAGCAGCCACAGCATAGTGCAGTATTTATTAAAGATGGTTTATAATCAAGGTTAAAATAAAATACTCACAAGTGGAGTGGACATTAGAATATAATGTCAAATGCGCAAATTAACAATTCCAGCGTATGTATCTGTGTAACCAATGCGTTTCGTTGGACATATTCAACTTCCTCAGGGTTTACAGGTATACTGTTATAGGGGGTATATGTAATGGTCTACAGGTGTGTTGTGCCTTTCCTATTGGCTGTTGTGATACTTTCTTCCATTGGCTGATACCTGTGGTCAGTGTGTGTTTCTACATATCTCTCTCGTTTTCTCTGTAAGGGTAAACAGATTGCCAGATAAATGAAATGGGGTTGTGCATCTATACTAGAAATATACCTAAAGGGTTGTATACAATAACGTTATTTCCCCAATAAGTCATTTTAGCGTGCTCCATGTCTTCTTTTATCCCATTGCTCATACATATATATATGTATTGGACTAGGGTCAATATAAATGAATAGATATCGATGTTGTAATCCTCAATATTGCAGCATGTCAGATGTCTATTTTTATTTGATCATATATCTACGTGTATAGTCCCTAAACATATTCTAGTTGTTCCTATGTATGTGAGACACATCAGGTCAGGGCGTCTCTCTCTATGTCGAATGTTCCACATTCTTATACATGATAGGGTTCATATACATATGTTATAGGAGGTGTCCCAAAAGCTGATACACATTATTTAGAGTAAAGAATAACAAATCAAGGTAATCAGAAACATAGCGTACAGTCTCTAGTTAAACATAGTTACAAAATGATTGTTCCGACCATATATATTATAGGAATGAAGCCAGTTCAAAGTCTATATTGAGTCCCCCTGGTGCTAGGGTTCTCAGAGTATAAATCCATTTACTCTTAGTTTGGTTGAGTCTTTTTTGGATGTCACCTCCTCTCCAATGTCTCTGTAGTCTTTGTATCCTGATAAACTTGATCCTTATTATGGTATTGTCTGTAGTGATCCGAGAGACTGTGAGTCTCTTTTCCTACTTTAATATTCCTTATATGTTCTCCAATTCTTATCCTAAGTTCTCTGCATGTCCTTCCTATATATTTAAGTCCACATGGGCATGTGATCATGTAGATTACATTTTTACTGCTACATGTTATTTTTTCTTTAATTGTGTACTTGTTATTTTGCCCTTGTCCTGTAAAATGTGTAATAGGTTTTGTTTGTCTAGTTTTGGTGGTTTTACATGCAATCCATTTGTTGCAATAATAAAACCCTTTTGTGCCTCTTAGCCATTCTGTGTTATCTGTCTTCCCCTGTTCTTCCTCTGCTTTAAAGGCACTAGATACTAGTTTCTGTCTTAGCGTGGGGGCTTTTCTGTATATTATTTTTGGTTTTTGGGGTAGTATGTCTTTTAGGACTTCGTCCTTAAGGAGTATTGACCAGTGTTTCCTAATTATTCTCTGAATCTGGGGGGCAGTTTTTGAGTATTGGGTCAAAAAAGGGAATTAGATCTTCTTCCCATTGTCTTTTTTTTTTTGTTTTTATACTCTAAAAGGCTGTTTCTATCGGTTCCTAGTATCTCCGTGAAAGCTTTGTTCACTATTTCGTGGTTGTATTCCTTCTCTAGGAAATCATTTTCCAATTTTTTCCCTTGTGATACAAACGTCTCTGTCTCTGTGCAGTTCCGCCTAAGGTGGGGGAACTGACCTTTAGGTATGTTATCTAGCCAGCTATGGTAATGGTTGCTTGTTGCTAGTATAAAGCTATTGCAATCTACTTTTTTGAAGTGGGTTTTCGTGTGTATTTGGTTATCTTTTATGTAAATATCAAGGTCCAGAAATGTTGCATCTGTCCTACTGTGGGTGGTTGTGAATTGCAGATTCCTATCATTCTCATTCAGGTGGTTGGTGAAGGCTTCAAGCTCCTCAGTAGACCCATCCCAGATGAAGATGACATCATCTATAAATCTTTTCCAGAGGACCAAGTTCGCACCGAATCTGGGATGATTCCAGATGTTCTCCTCTTCCCATAAACTCATAAATAAGTTCGCATAACTCGGTGCAAACTTGGTCCCCATCGCGGTGCCTCGCACCTGTAGATAATAGCAGTTGTTGAACCAGAAATAGTTGTGGGATAATATAAAATTGATCCCCTGTGTGATGAAGTCAATTTGTTCCTCCCCTAGTGTCCCCTCTTTATGTAGTCTGTTTTTAACACTCTTAACACCTTGCTGATGGTTAATGCAGGTATATAGAGCCTTGACATCACTGGTTGCAATTATGAAGTGTTCCTTCCACTCAATATTCTGCAGTAGTTTTAATATATGAGTTGTTTCTTGCAGGTAAGATGATTGGGTTTTGACTATTGGCTGTAGGAACGTATCTATGTACTGCGATAGATTAGATGTTATTGAGTCTATGCCTGATATGATTGGTCTTCCCGGGGGTGTGCTGGGTTATGTATTGCCACAGTCTTCTTTCTCCAGCAGCTTGGCTCCCAGCCCTCCATAGGCCCACATTGCATCAGTGTGTCTGGCATTTGCCAGCTGTGCCAGATGGCCAGTCTGGCCCTGCAGGACACACACTCATTCACTCCTTATGCTCTCTATTCTAAAATAGAAAATAAATTACTTTTGGTCCCTTCAAAAGTGGGAGGCACATATAGAAACCGTTGTAATTCCTACACCGTTCACCTGATTTGGATGTACCCTCAAATTAAAGCTGAAAGTCTGCAGTTAAAGCACATCTTGTTTGTTTCATTTCAAATTCATTGTGGTGGTGTATAGAGCCCAAAATATGAGAATTGTTTCGATGTCCCACTATTTATGGACCTGACTGTATGTTGAATTTGACTTCTTATTGTTTAGCCAAGAGATACTTTGAATAAGTCTAATACATTTGCTATTTGGACATTTATTTCCTTGAGATCAGACTTTCACAGAATTATATTTTTTGGGTTTGCTTACGTGTCGGTATAAGATTGCAACAGCTTGTTTATGAATGTTTTGAAATTGTGTCAATATCAATGAAGCAACACACTTTGGTCTGTCCATTATACCTGTAATACCTATATCAACAGTTTTATATTCTTTTATATTTTTATACAAATTAGTATTTTTATTGAAAAAGAATGCTTTGTTACTTGAAACGTGTCGGTTTTTGGAGTGAGAACTAGGTTCACTACCTGAATTAACGGAATAGGTCCCTTTTTCCTAGCGCCATCTGTATTAAAAGCCCTAGATCTGATGCCATTACTGGTAATTATTTAATCTTTAAAGACATGTTCCTATCATTGTACATGTGAGTAAGTGTTACTCTATCTAGACCCACCTTCTTGGGGTAGAAACCCTTCTAGGAGCTTTTTATGTTTTTATTGGAGAACGACTTTTAATTTATTTTAATATACTGTATGAAATGGAAATAAATGATGTGAATTTAAAGTAAACCAGTTTTTGATTTAAAAAAAAAAAAAGACCCTTGGAGAAAGTGGAAGGAATTCATATTGAGCAAGACACTGAAAAGGTGAGTAGGACACAGTCGTAAAAAATACCTATCACCTTAATGTACCCCACTATGGTGTTGGATGCTGTGTTATGTTTTCCATGAATTTGGGGACACTTTCTGATTGGATAAGGAGGAGCAAAGTTTTCTTAAGGTGAAATAATACAGAAAAATTGATAAAGACTGGGATAATAAAGGCAGGACAGAAACCCAACACAGAAGTACTGGGAAGTTGAGTGCAAGTAACAGGAAAGTTAGAGGCTGAGGATGTGGCCAAATTTATAGGTAGGAGAGGTGATAACCAATAACAGATAACTGTTTCAAGTAACACCCCTATTAAAAACTCCACCAGTGATCCTGTGATGATACAGGATCAATGGAAAAATTATGTAAATTTACTTTTCTGTGTTTTTTTTTTATGTGGCAACCTAGCAATAAATAGACAGATATAGTGTTGTTTTACTGCTTTAAAAAATAAAATATGCCATTGACTAGAAGTTGGAAGGAGACATCTGTTTCAATAATATGGGATCATAATGATAACTCAGATTGAGTCTTCTAATATGTTTTCTTTGTTAGTTGTAACGGTGACTCAATTCTACCTTCGCAACTATGAGTTTAATTTCCAATCTTGTGAGGTGAGTGGTGTTTCATGGATAAATCTAATACAGCAGAAATATACTTCTAATTATACCTGTGAGATTAACACTAATTACATAAATGAAAATTGCATGCTGTGTGCTTCTGTCTCAGCTTCACAAATATATTAACTAACGGTTAATTATTTTTCAGGGAATTGTTGTTTTCCCTTTATACATATTCATTGGCTATTATTACAATATAAAATACAGCTACACCTTTTACTAACAATATCAATATTCTATAGTGGGGAATTAAAATGCTTGTGAATAAAATTGTTTGTTTTTTTATCCTCTTTTCAAATAGTTTTGTGTAATTCTCTGCACAAACAGCGGAACGAAGAATCATAACATTTGGAGATTAGGAGAATTTAAATTTTAGCACATTCCTGAGAGGGAAATGGAAAATGGAACTATCACACCACTAATTAGAATGGAGATGGGCCAAATAACTCTAGATCAAGGATAACCGCTTTCTTAAATAGGACAGCATGCTCTAAACCAGAATTATATTTGAGTTAAGAAAGAAAACAAATCTTATTGAAAGATACTACAGCGCACAGGCTACAAACCAATTAGCAGACAATTAGCAGCTGAAACTAGCAGGTGGTCAACAATTCTGCTAAGGTAACTACAAAATAAAAAAGAAAAGGTTTTCAATGCTTAAAATCACCTGTTGATAATAAACGTGTATACAAAAATAATGGCTGAATATTTGTAGAACATATAGGGTCGGATCAAGACCTACGTTCCCTTTACATTTCAACGTGTAGCGTATTTATGCTATCGGAATTACTAGGCACTCCCCTTGGTTGTACGTACTTTTGTCGCTTTACGCTTTCCAAACAATACCTTAACTTTTCCAAAAATAACAGCTGTTGGCCGTAATGGTGGCACGTACTTACGCACCTAAGCACGCCCATACTGTACGATTTAAATGCTTAACCCCATCTCCGAAGCGTAATTACAGGTGTCGTATGTCTGGCACACCCTTTCGTCTGTAGTTACACTGTTGATCTTAGGCTCATAAGTACGTTCAGAGTTTTTGGTCGTAAAACCTGTCGCGCGCATGTGCAGTACATAAAAAAACTGTGATTTTACGACTCCGGCTAGCATAAATACGCTAGCGGTCATAGCTCTGGATTTGGCCCACAGGCGTCGGGGGGGGATGTAGGGGGGCATCGCACCCCCCCAAAATTTCAAAGGGGTGCCCAGGACCGCTGACAGGAGGACAGGCAAGAGGGACCCTTGTAAGCGGGGGATGCGGCGCCAGGCCGGTCATCACCGCTATGTAGACCACACAGCTCAGTGTGACGCTGGCACGACCTCAGGTCACGACAGCTTCATCCAGAGCAGAGAGGGAGCGCCGCTGAGGAGCACATCAGGAGGAAGAAGGTAAGTTAAGTAAAACAGGGGTATTATTGGGACGCTGGGAGGCTGAGGGGGGACATGAGGGGATTATTTGGAGGGTGATTGAAGCCATGAGGGGATTATTTGGAGGCTGATTGAAGCCATGAGGGGATTATTTGGAGGCTGGGGAGACATAAAGGGATTATTTAGAGGCTAGGGAGGCATGAGGGGTTTATTTGGAGGCTAAAGGGAGGCATGAGGGGATTTTTTGGAGGCTGAGGGGCAACATGAGGGGATTATTTGGAGGCTGAGAGGAGGCATGAGGGCCATTATTTGGAGGCTGAGGGGAGGCATGAGGGGATTATTTGAAGGCTGAGGGGAGGCATGAGGAGATTATTTGGAGGCTGATGCCATTACTGGGAATTATTTAATCTTTAAAGACATGTTCCTATCATTGTACATTGTGGGGGTAGAAACCCCTCTAGGTGTTTTTTATGTTTTTATTGGAGAACGACTTTTACTTTATTTTAATATACTGTATGAAATGGAAATAAATTCTGTGAATTTAAAATAAACCAGTGTGGAGTTTCTTAAATTGATAAAAGTGGAAGGAATTCATATTGAGACACGCACTACTACAGCACGTTTTATTGAGAGGGTTATTAAGAGGCAGAAAAGACATGAGGGGGGTTATTGGGAGGCAGAAGAGACATGAGGGGGATTATTGGAAGCTGGAGAGACATGAGGGGGATTACTGGAAGCTGGAGAGACATGATGGGGATATTTGGAGCCTTGGAGCCAAGCGACGGTGTTATCTGCATCATATGCTGTTTCCTGCCTGCACTTTAGCATTTGCACCTTGTAATCCTGGGACGCCAGCTGATTCTTGGAACGGTGATGTACAGGCTTACAATTGATACATGCTTTTAAACTTTTAACCTTTGTTTTATCAAGTTTTATCAAGGTTTTTATATTGTCAACAATAAATCCTCATTTAATGCACTACGAGGCGCTCCCTTGTTCCTTTTCGTTATATATATATATATAAAGTTAATAAGAATAGGAGCACTCTCTATTATGAGTTGATGTTAGTCCTTAAGTTCAATTATGTTGTCCGATGCACACACATCTTCCCCTTAATTGGCTTGTCCTGATTCCAAGCCTGAAAGTCTAAAATGAAAAAAAAAAAAATATAGAGGGGACGCCTCATGGGAAACTGGGAGCGAAAGCATATATACTCCATCATAGATCAAACCCCCATTAATTTTTTTGGTAGGTATATCGATGACATGCTACTGATATGGGAGGATACTAAAGAAAATGTTTATCTGTTTATTGAGTCATTGAATAAAAATGAGCACATTTTGGCGTTTACAGCAAAATTTGAAGGAGAGATTGAGTTTTTACATATAATGCTTCAAGCTCCAACAATAAGTGACAAGATAGACACTTCCACTTTTTTTAAACCTGTTGATACGAACAATTATTTGGAGTTTAACAGCTGACACCTTAAAAGGAGGAAAACTAATATACCATATTTACAGTTTGTGAGATTACGCCATAACTGTTCTGATTAATCCACCAGGGCCTGTGCGAGCATGTCTGGCGCCCCCCTGCAAAAAATAAATTTGCGCCCTTCTCCGGTCATGTGTCTCCAGTTCCCCCCCAGTACTCCAATCATGTATCACCAGCCTTCCCCCCCAGTACTTTCATCA
>WWET01000339.1:11026-22882 GCA_011038615.1 Limnodynastes dumerilii
CAATGCATTTTGTTAAAGATTTCTGCAACGCTTCTCTGCAGGGATTTCTCATCTCTATCTTCCATCAGTGCCCAAGATCTTGCATTTTAAGGACAAAATCGGACAGGAATTATCATCTATGCCTGCACTGCAACCAATAAATGAAAAGGAAATATCCTTGCTCCTGTACCATCACAACTTAAATGATGCCTCTGGACTATACATTTTCCGTATGTGTGGGGGTCTGTTAGTCCACACGATAGTGGGGAGTGAACTCTCTCTGTCACTCCCCTCTCTTATTCGTAAGTGTGACTTATGCTGCCATAAGGGCACTGAGTACTGAGCACTTTTACCATATAACCTGGCTGGTCCATTATGTTATTTATAATCCTTGCTCTTATATATCAATCCCCAATGTCCTATAGACCGTAAGCTTGTGGCTAGGGCCCTCTTACCTTGTATGTTACTGCCCAGTCATGTAATAGGATGGCACTAAATGAAAAACTGTTAATAAAATAAACATTGTCATTGTTATTTGTATATTAAATATGCTGAATATTTAACCATTAGAGATGAGGACCATACACGGAGTTATTATCAGGTGACTAGATTAATGGTGCCTAAAACCACTTGAGTGGATGGTTGGGTAAATCAGACAGAGGTGCTTAGCGATTCAGCCCTGTTTTTACTGGTTAAATAGTTAAATACAAAGGTAAAATACACTACATGTTAACCTGTCTGATCCACTGAATTATTGAATCAGTAATGTCATCACAAATTATACTACCATTCTGGTTTACCCACAAAACTTTGGTTGGTCATGCTTAGTGACAGGCTACAAGAGAGTTACCTACCTGTATATGGTCCTAGCTGTGTTGGGACAGAGAAGTTTTCTGATAGAGCCCAATGCAAGGCGATGCATTTTCTGAAATGAAAGTTTTGTTTTTGAAATACAGATAAGCCAAAAGTTCATATTCAGCTAACTCTATTTTGAAAATATTGCTGATTTTTACTAATGAATGTGTAATGGACGAATAGTAAGTATGCCAAATATTTTTCAACCTATTGCACTGCTGCAGACCCACCATACCAGACAGGACACGTGATTATTACAAGGGAGTCAATGAGGAGATTTAGGGTTAGGCTGTGTTTAGGGGAGTCTTAAAGTTAGACTGTGGGGAGGGGTGTCTTGGGTTAGGCTGCATGGAAGGGAGTCTTAGGGTCAGGCTTTGGTGAGGGAAGTGTTAGGGTCAAGCTGTGGGGAAGTTAGTCTTACGGCTGTAGAAAGGAGAGGGTTAGGGTAATGGAAAGGGAGGGCTAGGGTAATGGAAGGGGAGGGTTAGAACAAAGATTATTATAAGGGTATTATAAAAACCATTTGCCATTGCATATTCGTCCTTCAAATGATCAATTGCTTCTCCTTGGCGAGGCAGGCGCAATCGATTTGACAGCCAGTTTAAAAATGACTGGTATAAAACATCCCTTTTGAAAAAGGGTTATTCTCACTGCAGACCCACACCCCAATACAGGGGCTCATGATGCTGAGCTCCATAATCTCTCTCCCAGAAAGCTATTGTGAATTAAGGTGGGATGCACCTAAATGTTGTGCTTAAGGGCAGTATTTTTTTTTGTCCTGGTTTCAAAAACATCACTCATACAACTAAAATTAAGATGACTGTAAAAATAAAATGTTTATGATTTTAAAATTAAAATAAGTATAATGGAGGGTTCTGAACTATCCCAGAACCTTTTTTTTTTTTTTATTTGACAAGTATAAGAAGGAAAAAAGTCCCACATCCTTTGTTCACTGCTAATGTCACTAACATAGATTTTCTAAGCCAATTCATTTTATCCTACAATGTTCAATTACTTAAGTTTCAATCTAAAACAGTTGTAGAGCTTATACATTTTTTATTATTTTTTATTACCTTTGTCCTTTGGAACAGCATAAGCCAGGGCTGTAAGATCAATATTCAATCATACTGACGCACCTGATATCATTCCATCCCGGGATCTTTTTTTCTTATATTTCTGCTACACATTGTAACCCCAAGTGTTATTACAGCCACTGACATTCAGATGATTTTAGCGGTTTAAATCCCTTTTAACCCTTGCTCTGCAAATCAGCTGCTGATGTTTTCAAATATTATTTCAAGTATATTTCACGCCACCGTGAGAATAACAAACAATCACAATGTTGACTGTATCATTGCCAAATGTGTGTTAAAATCAACAAATGTTATGTCCACAGTGGTGCCATGCTGACAGCTATATTCTCAGCATGGTACCCCTGTGACATATGTAAACTGCTACAAGCAAAACAAATGTAATTTAAACAAATGTAATTTAATAAATGTCCTTGTCCACTACTCACTGCTCTCCTCTGTCTGTCCCTCCAATGTGTTCTCTCACTGCCTGTCCCTCTACTCTTTTTATTTTTTCTCTCCCATCCTCTATTCCTCCACTTCACTGCTCTGTGCTCTTATTTCACTGCTGGAACTGTCTGTGTCCTGCCATTACAGCTGGAGCTGCATCACTTTTAGATAGAAAAATAAATTTTCATTACTATTAAGGGTTAGGGTTGGGGATAAGATTAGGGTTTGAAGATTATTATAATTCCAGAAACATAAAGTGTCAGCATTACAATATTGTAACTGACAGGTGACACACAGAAAAATGCCAGTCAGTTAACCATGTCAGCATTTTAGTGCTGGCGGGTTAACTTTCAGCATTCTGACTGTCGGCAATACTTACTACTTCCATATAGTAGAACAAATGAACATTTAAAAAGCTAAATAATCCTAACAGTTACCATAATGACTACTAACAAATCTCAGCAATGCCTTACAGTGTTAAATATTTTAAATTTTCTACTTCACATAAAGGTATCTTAAATACATTCTTTTTGGTACTTACTAAACCTCTTTTATATTAAGCAATGTTCAAAATTTGGACTGGATCCTTATATCCAATTATAATGCAGTTGGATCCCTAATCAATAAATATTTAGGGCTAAAACTACTAACTTCTCTCCTAACTCCAACGGCCTTCCAATAGCAAGGCCTACTTTAATTTTTTCACCTCCAGCAAACATTAAATGATAGAGATTTTGAAATCTGGAGCCATCCAGATAGGGAGAGAGGGAGGGGCGCACTATACTGTAAACTGTAAACTAAAGCATGGCCACTTGCTACTGTAACTCAGTGCTCTAGGTCAGAAGATGTTGGAAGTGTCATTCCTCTTAAGACTTGGCTGGACGTATGCATCTTTGCAAAATTGTCCAAGTTCCAATCCAGAAAATAGTACAAGAATTGGATCTTAAAATCCAGTCCTCTGTTTTTAACGCATTATAATGATAAAAATAATAATAATAATATCTAGGTCAGGTTGGAAGTGTCATTCCTCTTAAGACTTGGCTGGACGTATGCATCTTTGCAAAATTGTCCAAGTTCCAATCCAGAAAATAAAATAGTATTCAAAAGAGTGTCATGAGACCAAGGATGGTTATTACGTGGGATCTGCAGGAAGTGAGGCTTCGCTTCACAGACAATCTGTGATCCAACATTGTAAATCAGAACACCTCTATTTTATAAATTGCTTAGTTAGGTGATCTCTCTGAAGATTATTTCCGTGCATGATAGAGGTCAGCAGTCTATATTTCAGTATCCCTCATAGTGATGGTCTTGAGGTAGTCTGCACCTACATTGCAGGCCATGAGTGGTACCAATGTCCAGTTATAGTTTTTTTTCTCACTTTATTAGAATGTAACCTAAAGAGAAATGATTAAAGGTGTAATGGGTTCCATTACTTGCAGCTTACAGGTTGTCCCATGAATGGTATACTAACCTGTATGCCAACACCAGATCTCAACAAATGGCTTTTAAAGTTCTTATATAGATGATGATTCTTATATATTTATTATTTGGATGGAATAATGTACAAACACTACACTCATTGAGGGCCTGGATCAGAAATACCTACTTATACAGTGAAACTCATATTTCCAGATACTTAGACATTTGGGTTATTATACTTCTATTGCTCCCATATCTCCTAATGATGGTTGAGTCTTTTATAGGTTTCTCCTAGGCTTCTTCTGTAATCACTCTGCTGCTATGACTTTGAGGAGGCTGTAGTGATGTCATGATAACCATTGGGTCACAGTTTTGGCACTATAGCAGTAAGGATTGCCCCCAGGTGAATTTGAGGTGAATGCTCCCTATATAGGTGAATGGTTAAACTTAAATTCAGCAATACTACTTATGGCCCAATACCTCATTCAAAATTTTTTCCTTAATTGAACTATTAATATAGAGAGCTATTCTAATAAAAATAAAATAGAATTGGTATAGCTAAAATAAACAATGGTTATGATGTTGCCATAATTAGCTTAAGCCTTTCCTCCATGGCCATAGAAGCAGCACTTTTTGTAAGGTAGACGTAAGCTCCATAATTTCTGGGGTTAAACCCTTTCTTAAAAATGGCGCTGAACTGATATGTAGTCAGGGATGAAAAATCTACATATCCACATGTCAGGTTATACTGGGCAAATATTCTGTTCAACTTGCCAAGTAACACATTTTTATATTTCACTATCGTATTATGTAGCACTTGACTTTAAACAATCTTAAAACAAGACTGGGAAGACTGGATAGTAACAACAGATTTGGTGGAAAAGAAGGCCCTTACGGGTGTGTGTCTGCAGTACGAACAGCCATTTTTCGACAAGGGTTATTTCATACCTCTGAATGTCGAAAGTTCTCCTAAATCGATTGCCTTGAGATGGAGAAGCAATCGATTATCCCCAGAGCAAAGACTGCACGCGAATGGTGAGTATTTCTTCTACCCTAACCCTTTTCCTAACTCTTACACTAACCCTCCCCTTCTATTACCCTAAACCTCCATTCGACGCAGCCTGACCCTAATCTTCCCTTCCCCGCAGCCTGACCCTAAGACTTCCCTCCCTGTAGCATAACCCTAAGACTCCCTTCCCCGCAGCCTAACCCTAAGAGTCCCCTACCTGTAGACTAACCCTAAGACCAACCTCCCGGCACCCTAGCACTGTCCCTAGTATTCACCTCCGGTGATGCAGCGGGTATAGTGCCTGACAGTGCAGCAGGTGTAGTGTGCGGCGGCAGTTTTTGAATGGGTAAGCATGCTTACCCATTGATTCTTAAAAATATAACGTCAAAATAACATTATATATGTATGTGTGTATATATATATATATATATATATATATATAATGCAAACCACATGAATATAGCACTCCGATATTGCACAAAAGCGTATATATGCTCAGGTTCCCACCTCTGACAAAATGGTTCATATAGAAAACTCTATTAACATGAGTGGCACTCAGAGACTTGAAATAAAGCAAAAGAGAATTCTAAGATTCAGTCAAACGTTTCATTTTATTTGTTCAAACTGTCATCCCTGAACAAATAAAATGAAACGTTTGACTGAATCTTAGAATTCTCTTTTGCTTTATTTCAAGTCTCTGAGTGCCACTCATGTTAATAGAGTTTTCTATATGAACCATTTTGTCAGAGGTGGGAACCTGAGCATATATACGCTTTTGTGCAATATCGGAGTGCTATATTCATGTGGTTTGCATTATATATATATATATATATATATATATATACACACATACATATATAATGTTATTTTGACGTTATATTTTTAAGAATCAATGGGTAAGCATGCTTACCCATTCAAAAACTGCCGCCGCACACTACACCTGCTGCACTGTCAGGCACTATACCCGCTGCATCACCGGAGGTGAATACTAGGGACAGTGCTAGGGTGCCGGGAGGTTGGTCTTAGGGTTAGTCTACAGGTAGGGGACTCTTAGGGTTAGGCTGCGGGGAAGGGAGTCTTAGGGTTATGCTACAGGGAGGGAAGTCTTAGGGTCAGGCTGCGGGGAAGGGAAGATTAGGGTCAGGCTGCGTCGAATGGAGGTTTAGGGTAATAGAAGGGGAGGGTTAGTGTAAGAGTTAGGAAAAGGGTTAGGGTAGAAGAAATACTCACCATTCGCGTGCAGTCTTTGCTCTGGGGATAATCGATTGCTTCTCCATCTCAAGGCAATCGATTTAGGAGAACTTTCGACATTCAGAGGTATGAAATAACCCTTGTCGAAAAATGGCTGTTCGTACTGCAGACACACACCCGTAAGGGCCTTCTTTTCCACCAAATCTGTTGTTACTATCCAGTCTTCCCAGTCTTGTTTTAAGATTGTTTAAAGTCAAGTGCTACATAATACGATAGTGAAATATAAAAATGTGTTACTTGGCAAGTTGAACAGAATATTTGCCCAGTATAACCTGACATGTGGATATGTAGATTTTTCATCCCTGACTACATATCAGTTCAGCGCCATTTTTAAGAAAGGGTTTAACCCCAGAAATTATGGAGCTTACGTCTACCTTACAAAAAGTGCTGCTTCTATGGCCATGGAGGAAAGGCTTAAGCTAATTATGGCAACATCATAACCATTGTTTATTTTAGCTATACCAATTCTATTTTATTTTTATTAGAATAGCTCTCTATATTAATAGTTCAATTAAGGAAAAAATTTTGAATGAGGTATTGGGCCATAAGTAGTATTGCTGAATTTAAGTTTAACCATTCACCTATATAGGGAGCATTCACCTCAAATTCACCTGGGGGCAATCCTTACTGCTATAGTGCCAAAACTGTGACCCAATGGTTATCATGACATCACTACAGCCTCCTCAAAGTCATAGCAGCAGAGTGATTACAGAAGAAGCCTAGGAGAAACCTATAAAAGACTCAACCATCATTAGGAGATATGGGAGCAATAGAAGTATAATAACCCAAATGTCTAAGTATCTGGAAATATGAGTTTCACTGTATAAGTAGGTATTTCTGATCCAGGCCCTCAATGAGTGTAGTGTTTGTACATTATTCCATCCAAATAATAAATATATAAGAATCATCATCTATATAAGAACTTTAAAAGCCATTTGTTGAGATCTGGTGTTGGCATACAGGTTAGTATACCATTCATGGGACAACCTGTAAGCTGCAAGTAATGGAACCCATTACACCTTTAATCATTTCTCTTTAGGTTACATTCTAATAAAGTGAGAAAAAAAACTATAACTGGACATTGGTACCACTCATGGCCTGCAATGTAGGTGCAGACTACCTCAAGACCATCACTATGAGGGATACTGAAATATAGACTGCTGACCTCTATCATGCACGGAAATAATCTTCAGAGAGATCACCTAACTAAGCAATTTATAAAATAGAGGTGTTCTGATTTACAATGTTGGATCACAGATTGTCTGTGAAGCGAAGCCTCACTTCCTGCAGATCCCACGTAATAACCATCCTTGGTCTCATGACACTCTTTTGAATGTCCTGTGGTTCCCAAGGTACCATGGCACGCACTTTGGGAACTGCTGCAATAGCAGCACAATTTTGCTCTCTATTTCTTTATTCATTTATTGATATTTCATCCAAAAAACAATCTGGGTTAAAATTATTTTTTTTTAAAATTCTCTATACACTTACATATTTTACATGGCCAGAATTATTTTATTTCATTTCTCTGGAATTATTGGCTGTAATTATGAATACTCTTTTTTTACATGTACAGAATATTTGCCTTTAAAGTGGTTTAAATGTACACTGCTAATTAGAATCCAGAACATTTAAATAACTTTGCTAAAACCAAGGCAACATATGTTTTTCCTCTTTAGTGTTTTCATAGTTTGGTCTTCTTTGAATCCTCATACAAATGCTTCCTTCCTTTAGCTGGATCCACAAATGAAAGCCTTTACTTTTTTTAATTGCAGATTGGTCTGCCAAAAAAAAATCTATCTGGAGAACATCATTTTAATTTATTTATGGGATACAGATGACAAGGAAGTCTGTCCTATTCGTAGTCGTTCTTGGATTGCTTTGGTGTGATCAAGCCAAGCAAAGTTCACATGGAAATGGGATTTTATGTCAGAAGCCAAAATTCACAGCCTTAAACATTCTATTCGTGTACATTGCTTTCCAATTTTTGTCTCCTTTTTTTGTTTATTTGATGAATATATTATATGCCAGATTTGGTTTTATTTAATAAATATTTATAGACAAAACAAACTATTTACCCCCTATTCTCCTTTTTCTTAATTTTCTTTGATATTAAGGCCAAAGAATTCCTCAGAAATATACAGTGTGTTTCATGTTTCCTATTTTGTTTGTGGAAATATATTTAGCCCCCAAAAAATTCAAATAGAAAACTACCATTGGAAACCTGCTGCAGAGTTTGTAGTTACACGTAGACGCCAATTATAATATTTTGTTTATTTTTATTTTAAGTCCGGCAAATGGGATATTGTGTTGTCACTTGACAAACTGGAATGTTTAATTAGAAAAATAAGCATAGGCAAAGTGCATAATGGTGATTTTATGAGATTCAATCTAAAGTTATGTTTGTTCATTACAGGAAATTATGCTAAATAGCAGAAAGACTTGGTTCTTTGTGCAGGACATAGACTTGCTTTTAGCTACAGATTGAGCAGAACATGAACATTTAGGCCAACCTGCTGTCTGAATCCCTTTTGCACCTTTTGTGTGTCAAGTTGAGGTTTGATTTAATTAATTTCCCAGCTACCAGTGTAAACACTTTTGAATGGCACACTTGTGTGGTTCTAAAATGTCCAATTTTGTTCCCCATACATCTTACAAAATCTATTTCTTTCTATTTCTTCAAACATGAAAGAAGCATTTATTAGTGTAGTCATAGCTGATGGGGTAACTAAATATAAATGGACTTTAGTATGTGCAATAAAAATCATTATAGCATATATCACTGAGTGTTTACTTGGCTGCTAATTATCCAATTTAATTACTTTAACACAGCACATAAAAATATAGACAGCTATGGGCCAATTTAGCAGATTTACATTTCTTTGACAAAATTAATTTTACTTCTTCCACTTGTTGGTACATAAATATTACATATTAAATTTAGTTTTATAAACAATTACATAAAATGTAATTATTTTTACTCTATAATTAATGGAGAAAATCACTAATATTTATTCAGTATAGATGTATTTCAATTATGAGCCTGAAGTAGAATTGAAAGCAGGACTGACATCAGATATTGTGGGGTCAAGTATTGAAATGACAAGCCCCACCCACACAACCATGACCTTTCCATCCCTACCTTATCCCTACACAAAAGTGAGGCGGAATCATGCAAGCTAATTTAAAAACGGGCTATTCAAGGATGCGCATTTGTGCATCCTATTGCCCACTCGGAATAGCACGTAGGGAGCTGTTTCAGAGTTTTACCCTCTGCCAGTGTGGGAAATAACGATTTACATTGTGATATTTCCAAATATTCCCATTCTGGCAGAGGGTATAAGTATACCCCAATAACAGTAGACCTGTCATTAGCGCCGGGATGTCCTGCGTGCAGGACATAGTTTGTGTCGTCTCTATAGGGTTTTTTTGCTGCCAAGGCCATCCCCGGATTAAAAGCTTACAAGACTGGACCCCCATCGGAGCAGGTAAGTATTTTTTTATTTATTTTTGGGGCATTTTATGGGCATTTTTGGTCATTTTATTTGAGGAAATTACATTGATTTTGGGTAGTATGGGGACAATTATATTGGGCACTTTTTTTATATTTATATGTTTGAGGGACATTTTTAATCTTTGTAGTATCTGGTTACTGTTTTGTTTCTTTTGTGAGAGGGACAGGGATCTTGGACTTATAGTATTTCTTAATTTTATTTGGGGGCACATGTGGGCATGTGTCAGGATACAAGCAAATATCAGGGGTATCAATTAATATCAAGCTATAGAGTGACCTAGAGGTCTGGTCAGTTTATGATACTATCGTAAAAGTATCAGTATATTAGGGGGGTCATAAAAGCTAGATCTCTGAAGACGAGTTTCTCCCGTCTCTTGTCACAAAGCTGGGGGCTACTTGGAGAGGAGCAGTTTTTGTCTTTAAAAAGATCTCATAGATTCATAATTGGTGTTCACTTCATGGGACTTCCAAACGGAAGAGGTGTCCATGATTTCTGGTCTGTCCTGACCCGGAAGGTTCTTGTGTGTCTTTCTGTGCTTTCCCCTTTCATTTTATAAGAAACTGTTTTGCATATTGTATGTCCATTTTGTTATTCTCTGTAACTAAGCATTGTGATTATTATCATATTAAATATCAATTAATATGTTCATGTCTCTGTGTACTTACAGATTCACATGTCAGACCAGCTTGGTTATTAAACGCTACTGAATGGTAACAGAAGAGGTCATTCTGGGTTGATGATAATTCTGGTAAAGAATAGCTGTGTTTGATTTGGGTAAAGGAGAACCGAAGGCCTCCTGTGAATAGCCTTGGTGGTGGCAGTTCATTAGTAATAAGTCATATTTGGGGTGGGAGAAAGGGAATTAGTCATCGTAGAACAGACCAGGTGGCTGTTGTGATTAACCCCTTGAGCCCCAGATAAGTCGCGAAAGCATTAGGTGAGGTCAGGGTCGTGACAGCATGTTTCATGTATTTTTTATGCAGGCAGAGTATTTTTTATAATTATAAGTAATAGCCATGGCACGCTATTTGTCGCAGCGTGCCCTGGATAGCAGGGCATGCTGCCAATAGTAGTTCTACTAGCGCAAGCATGCCTTGTCATTCATGGGCATGCTTGTGCTTGTAGTTCTACTTGCGGCAGCAAGCCCTGTCGGGCAGAACTTTATTTATTTAGATAGGTTGCAGCAGTGGGGCAGGCGGGGGAAGGGGTTATTTTTTTTTACTAAACCTCCTTTTTTTATTTAACTACTTTCTTTTTTTTTTGCAACTCTGGTGAGCTGCGCCTACACTTACACCGTCCCTGGGATGGTGGAAGCGTAGGGCTTGTTAAGGAGCCACTGGACTGCCCTGCACAGAATGTTATATAAAACTTACCTTTTCTCATTTAAATATTGTGGAACACCCCTTTTTGCAGGCGGATTCGTATTCGCTGGCAATACGACTTCCTTGTGCTTTTTGCGCATGCGCAGTTGTTCAAAAACGCTGCACATCCGTGTGATTTTTACACGGATGCGCAACTCTGAATCCGGTCCTCTATCTTTAAAATAAAAGTCAGAGAAATTTATTATTTACATTTGCAAATATATGATAAGCCACCAGCCACTTACTGGGCTTCTCAGTTTTGATGGTCCTGACTCTAATACTGTCAGAGCCCCAAGGATAATTTGTATTGTTATAGCACAAGAACAATACAAATTATCCTTTTTGCATACTCTGGTTTCTATCCTATTTATTTGAGTCCTGACTTAGGGCCTGATCCAGAACTACGCCTCGGAGCGAATTTACGCGTGGCAGAGACGTAAAATTGCTGTTTTGTATGCACTGCGCATGCGCACCATAGAAAATACGCACATTAACGTAGCGTAACTGTGAACGTATGGGCCATTCACGTATGTGTCATGTAAATACTTACGTGTGGGCGTGCCAATTTTACATTACTCCAAATTACGTGTGGAATACGTGAAGTAGGCGGGGGGTTGTATTTAAAGTGTACAGTATGGGCGTGCTTAGCTGCGTAAATTCGTTCAGCCCATACGTACGTGTGCGTATGACTGCGGTTATGTTGGAAAAAGTTAAGGTAGGGTTTGGAAAGCGTATCTTGACAAAATACGTCCGTGCAAGGGGTGTGCGCATGAAAATACGCTCTGCGAATAAACGTACGGCAAACGTAGTTCTGGATCTACCCCTTGGTTTCTATATGGCACCGCACAAATATTATGGTAATACCTCTGTTGGCCACCAAGTTTTTGGATCATCATTTAGTTTTAAAAGGGAGTGCTCAATGGCCCCTTGGCTGATTGCTTTATATA
>WWET01000339.1:40563-57170 GCA_011038615.1 Limnodynastes dumerilii
ATATATATACTGAAATTATTTTTGTTAAGGATGTAATTAGACAATTTAATCAACCTTACCAGAAATGTTTGGGAGGCTCAATAATCCAGTCCACTGATGCAAATTACATTATTATAGCTCCACCTCTTCTTTGCAATGTTGTATCACAATCACAATATTACATAGTGGGGGTTGGGGCTTGATGAAACAATTAACATCCGTTATCACAATTATCTTATAACTGACTGAGATACATTTCTGATTGCAAATCTTGAGAATCTTCAGACCCAATAAAACTATCATGATAAATATTGTTATTCACATAGAGAACTTTTTAGTTGCATACAGAGACTGTTGGAAAAGATCACTGAACACTCCCTTTAGAAACAGTGTGTTCTGTTTTCACTTTTTGTCAGAGCTGTAAGATTGGCTAGATAAGATTTGCTAATTTATGCAAGTGTCTAGTACAGGGCAGAGATATTGTAGTCCTCTAAGCACATCCATATGTCAACATTTATTTATTCACTCACTCATATGAAGGGTTCAAGTGGGCAGTTAATCAGTATTTTAAAAAATGTTTCACATGTGGTATAACAGATGGAACACTACATGATCCAAGCACTCACAAACAGGAACAGTTTGTTGCTGACCTTCCATTCCTAGTATGGTTCATCAGATAGCAGAGGTGTATTGGTACAGCATCCAATATTGTATGGAGCACTGCACAAGACAATTCTCACTAAATTGTCACCAGCAACAACCATGATAGAGATTTCCTAAAAATGTATTATTCTCATTTTTTTCTACCAAAAGTAGTTTTAAAAGATGAAGGTGTATTGCAAAATATAGTGAATATATACTAAACAAAACAAAAAAATAAAACAAAATATATTAAACACAAGTTTAGGAAACTACAAAAATGTAACTTTCAATTCTTATAATCTACAACAAATTAGATGTTGACCTGTAAGGGTTAATATAAATGCCTCAACTTTTTCCCCTCCACAGATTGTTCCATTTAATGAAAAATAAGCAGAAATTCCTGTCTGGAAGCACTATCTGTAGTGTATACTGAAGTCAGATGGAGAAATAGCCTAATCAGGCTTGGGAACCAGGCTTTAATTAGACTGCATGAAAAAACAAACCAGAGGAGAAAATGAAATGTTTTAGCAATCTCTAGTGATTCCTGTTTCTAATTTTGTAGAGGAAATGAAATCATACACACACCAAACCCTTGTTTTAAGCTCATAAGCTCAAGTGAAGCAAATAAAGAAAGCAGAACGGGACGTTTTCAGAGCTCCGGGCGCATTGCATATGCGCCCGGAGTTTTCCGATTTGTACTACTGCGCATGCGCAGTCATTTTCTAACGTTATCTACATTTCTTGTTGCAACATAGATTGCGTGTACGTGGTCTTAAAGACCGCATATACGCAATCCATGTTGCAACAAGAAACATAGATGACGTTAGAAAATTACTGCGCATGAGTCGTAGCACAAATCGGAAAACTCCGGGCGCATATGCAAAGCTCTGAATACAGCCCAACATGGGTTAACTCAGATGATTTACTATTAGAGGAACTATATACATAGCTGTGCATATATCATTGCTCCACACACTACTAATTTGGGAGAACAAATTCCGCAAAACGGACTTATATATACAGCTCCTGGATATCTCTAAGGGACAATTCATTTTTATTCTGATATTTATCTTAGTGAAATTTGCAACTTCACTATTAAATGTGTTTTCAATTTCTTTTTCTTTATGAATAAATTAGCTTTTTTTAATTAGTTACAAGCTGTGTGTTCTATTAAATGTATATGTATGTTAGCGCTGCACAGAACTTTGTTTGTCTTGTATTAAATTTTAGGGGCTTATAGGCAGAGGCCCCTTCCGTATTTAGCGCTTTTCAAAGGGCACCTGAGTGGAGATATTGTTTTTTGAACTAAATATATGAAGGACTACATCACAGCATTCATTGTATATATACCACTTCTGTGCTCATCCAAGATGCTACAAACGTTATGTAGTGGTCAGTATTGGAATGAATGTAATTTGGCTGGGTAATGATATGCCAGTGAGTTCATGTATATGTCAGTGGTTTAGTCAGCCATAGGGGCTGATCCAGAGATGAGAGTATACGTATCTGGGAAAATTCTATTACTGAAATACAAACAGCCATAAGATTATTTTTGGCTGTCTGTATTTTGAAAATAGCACTAATTAGAACATTTATTAATGAATGGATTAGTGTGCCTAATTTATTTATCCAGTCATTGGATTTCTGAAATCCAGTGCCCTCCGCAGAACTGGTACCGCAGACCAGTGGACAGATTAGTCTATAAGGCGGAACCCAGTAAGTGGGGTAAGCGGGCAGGGGTGGGGGCGCCAAGCCAGAGAAGCACTTCCCTCCACCACAATCTCCCGCTGGTCCTGCCGCCAGACAAAAAAACCCACTAAATAATTAAGTTCCTTACTGAATATAGCGGCGCTGGTGCCAGGACCCAGCATCCTCCTTCTTCTGTCCTGGCTCCTTCCTGCTCCCTTCTCACTAAACATCAGGCGTGACGTCATCACGTCTGACATTATTAGTGAGGAGCGTGCAGAGAGGAGCCAGGACAGAAGAAAGAAGAGCTGCAGCCTGCAGAACAAAGTGAAGGCAGAAGAACAAAGAGAAGAAAGAAAAACAAGAGAAGAAAGAAGGTAACTAATAGCACAAACTATGTAACGTTCATAAAAGGGGGCACAAGCAGGGTGATTATCAAAAGGGGGCACAAGCAGGGTGATTATAAAAGAGGGCACAAGCAGGGTGATTATGATAAATGGGGGCACAAGCAAGGTGATTATCAAGAGGGGGCACAAGCAGGGTGATGATAAAAGGGTGCACAAGCAGGGTGATTATCAAAAGGGGGCACAAGCTGGGTGATTATCAAAAGGCGGCACAAGCAGGGTGATGATAAAAGGGGGCACAAGCAGGGTGATGAGGATAAAAAGGGGGCACAAGCAGGGTGATTATCAAAAGGGGGCACAAGCAGGGTGATTATAAAAGCAGGCACAAGCAGGGTGATTATAAAAGGGGGCACAGTGTTATATTAAAAGGGGCACAGTGTGAGCATGAGGGCACAATATGACAAAGGAGAATTATTTTATGATTTGTATTAATAGAAGAAATTTATAAAAGGGGAGAACTCAAATTATTTTTTTGCAGGGGGCGCCAGACATGCTAGCATCGGCCCTGCTATTAGGGTAGTCTTATGGTTAGACTATGGGGAGGAGAGTCTTAGGGTTAGGCTGCAGGGAAGGGAGTCTTAGGGTCAGGCTGTGAGGAAGCAGTGGAGCACCTGGAAGGGGGGTTTCTGGTTGCCCAGAAATCCCCTCCACCGCCCTACATTGAACATTAAAAAAATAATAAAAAATGCCCCAAAAATAAAAAATGTAAAAAGGGGCTTCACGGACAGTGGGACAGATTGACATAGAGGAAGACGGTGCTGCAATAGGGAAGCAAGTGGGGGGACATACCCTCCAATTGTACCTACTTAGCAGACACAGTACAGTTTTGTAATGGTCTGTACCAGCTAAAAAGGCTCTTGTACCGGATTCTGACCCAGCAGTTGCTGCAGCATCTGGGACCGGATCCAGACCCCCGCACGTTTTCCGTACTGTTTTTACTTTAACAGTACCATCATAATAAGTAGCTTTTTTCAATTTTAAACAGACCTTTACATCAACCTCATTACAGTCTAATTCCCTAACATACACACACACACACGCTAGGGGTAATTTTAGTTTTATGTGGGGTATATTGTGGGTCTGGGATTAGCATATGTGTTGCATGTCCAGACCCCTAATACATACCTCACAACTGTCCTTATTTCTCTTGACTGTACAGCTGTCCTGACTGCCTTGCAGTTTGTCCCAGTAAGTGGGCTACACTAAAGGCAGGGTTTTATGTTTTTTGAAGTTACCATTTACATTTTTGCCCCATGCGGCAGGACAATGGGGCTGGGACAGGAGCAGAGCTTGGGTGGGATGGTGACGGGGCTTATTTGTCCCATTTTGGGCTCCAAAGTGTTGGGAGGTATGCTAATATACCCCGCATGTATTACACGCATTAAAACTCCACCCTTTCAAAATCCTGCATTTGTCACTGGGAAGGGAGTCTTAGGGTCAGGCTGTGGGGAAAGGAGAAGAGTTAGGGTAAGGGTGAGAATTAGGATAAGGGTTGAGGTGGGATAAATACTCTAACCACAAAGCCACAATTTGTAGTAAAAAAGTATATATAAGTGCCTTAAAAGAACCTAGAAAATATAATATAAATGATAAATCAATCAATTTAATAAATATGTATAAAATCAAGGAAACAACATATAGGTAGTTAAAAAGCAAAATATAAATACAACCAATATATTGCGACTGATATAATCCCAAGAGTTAGACCGACAAAGCAGGATGTCCACCTGATATAATAGAAAAGAATAGTAACTAAAATAGCGATCAATATTAGGCCTATATAAAAATATACTAAACTGGAGGGGAACGGCACGTTACCCTCTCCACTAGGTAGTTCCAAATAGGGCTGGTATTCTTATGTTCCGTTTTCAAGTAAAAAATATATATCAGGGGTAAAGAGAGGCTGAGTATCCCATTGCAACCGTGATATCAAGGTGTACGCATAGCGCAGGGTAATAAAAAGTCTTAAATCTTCACTATTTCCACAATGTAAAAGTCAATGATCCAGACAGTGTAACAACTCACGATTTGCTGAGGCGGCCGCCTTTTCTCATTGTCCTAGAGAGATATCGAGTTGTTATGCACGCTGTTTGTTCCACGAGGTAGAATAGTGGTCGCAGTGTCTATTCTGTCATCCCAGTAGTGCCGGGCAGTATAGGAGATAATTCCTGTGCAGTGGCTCCTAATGGTGTACGGAATAAGCTAATAAACTGGTCCCAGTTCTAGGATGTAAAATTTAAAAGTATTATCCGTAACAACAAGCGTTTCTCTGCGGTTCACACGGTTTCTTCAGTGGAAATTTAAGGAGAAATAGGTGCCAAGGGTATTTAACAGTCCAGTAGCCAATCCATAGCCGTCTTTGCCGATGACGGAATTCAGCAGAGATAGATCTTTGTTTACTCCTCATAAGTGATTCCTATTTTCATATAGATTCTTTTTGTGTTATTTTATTTTTATTTTTTTATTAATTATTTCTTGACACAGTGTGTTCATGAATGAAACAATGATACATAAAGTGTCAGAAAAATATGGAGTAGGTAAGGAATTATGATTATAGAAAACTGTATATTAAGCTTAATAAATTCATACAGTATTCAGACGGTATACATCATATCTAAATCCTATATCGGAAAGTTAGCAAAAAGGCTGCTTTAAGTGGACTGTAAACATAAGGTGAAACCAACAGTTATAATTTAATTTAGTTAGTTATATAATTCTAAAAACATAAAGAATAAAAAAAGAATAAATAATAAATACATAAATAAATAAGCTACATACTTAGATAGACCAAAGTAGTTGGGCAGGTAAAGATTAAATTTATATCTATACATTCTCTATTCACAGGGTGTATCAATTAGATGCATATTTAATATGATACAAATATAGTAATATAATAATTTTAATAGAGAGAAAATCATTTACAGGTATTTACAGGTACATAACATGATATTGCCTATTCCTATGCCCATTTTATGTATTTACTATAAAATGAAGGATTTTTTTTTGTATATAAATATAAAAATACTCACCTCTCAGCCCTCGTCCTCGGGACCTTTGATTGCTTGTCTTTGGCGGGGCAGAAGCAATCAATACCAGAGACAACAATTTAAACTTGGCTGGTATAAAACATTCTGACCACCGAATCACACCCGCGTATCTTGGCATGATTTTGCACTGCGCATGGTCAGAAACTACTGACCTGATTCAGACAAAACTCAATTGGAATTAATTGGAAGCATGTACATCCCATCCGATCCAGAGCAAAATGCATATGGAAGGAAGCACTATTCACATCAAAACATTTGCACAAGACAAGGAACATATCTATGTCCTGGGGGACTTAGATATGACTGAGAATTAGTCCTCAACAACTTATTTCAGACTCTGACATTAAAATGTAATCATTTCAATGCAATATAACAGTTATGACATTGCTGCTTCAGCATTGTTCAGGTATAAAATATTTTATATATACCATAATAAAAATTTTCAAGAATCCAATACAGCGTATTACCCTGCATGTGCACCACTTATAAGGTCATATAGCTTCATTGACTTTGGCTGCTTTGGAACTGTACACTACACGGAGTACATAGCCATCCAGTGGTATTATTTAGTTGATATGCAGCATGCTCAGGATTTGCTCCCACAAGTACGGCTCGCATGCTGTGGGCTGACTCGCGAGAGCCTTGGCATCAGCCCCATAATGGGGTAGATTCAGAACAACGTCCACAAGTGAATTTACGATAGCCGCTAACGTATATTCACACATTAGTACTTACGGCGCATGAGCACGTCAGTTATTACGCCACGTAAGGCATAGCGTAAGGGGCAGACATGTATCAGTAGCGTATCAACTTACGTAGGGGCGTGCCAGCCATATGCCACCTGTGTTTACGCTTCGAAGGCGGGGTGAAGCATTTAAATCATACAGTATGGGCGTGCTTAGCAGCATAGTTACGTGTGTAAAGTCCGTCCGCTAGTGGTTACGCAGCGTACAGTTAAGGTAGGGTTTGGAAAGCTTAAGGCAGACATGAGAGGGGTGTGCCGAGGGGAGTGCATCGAGGGCACGTTAGCGTAAGTACGCAGCGTAGTAAAAGCGTAGCTCTGGATCTGGCCCAATATGCACAAGTGATTGGAAAGTCTGAAATCTGGGACTATGTTAGCTATTGAGTATAGAAACATAGAAACATAGAAAGTGACAGCAGATAAGAGCCACATGGCCCATCTAGTCTGCCCATTTGTTTATTGAAATGTGCTCTCATTCTAACTTACCTACTGCACTCAGCATGTTTCTAATGTGTCATTTGTATTTAGAAGACCCTTACTCCTACCCAGTGCTTATTAGACATAGAATGCACCGGAACGGAGTTCCGGCATCTTTTTTCAAATTTTTTTTTACGGATTTTCAAAGTTTTAGCGGCAAAATCAGTAAAACGGTGCCATCATTCCTCATAATTCTATGTTTCAGCTCATCATCCTTGACTTTGTCCCACATGATTTCTTTTACCTTTGGGCTTCAGGCTTGCCCCATTTTTCGGGACTAAGTGGTTAGTCAGTAGTAAAGTGTTTTTGATTTTGGTTTGTGTCTAAGTTGTTCTTATCTGAGAGCAACATTGTGACAAGCCCAAATAAGTAACACATATTTCCTGCTGTCACTTGCAGTGAAATTATAATGTAAGTGCAGTGAAACAAAATGCAGTCAACTTGAATTATCTGAGAGTTAATTATGGAGATTTACTTAAGGAGGAATCAGTGCAAGCTTAACCTTGAGAGTGATGTGTAAGATTTCTTACTTTTTCCGTTTACCCATTGATTTAGGTTGACAATAAGATATTTCAAAATTCTTTGCAAACACAATATGGCTTAGCATGAGTTTCATTTATTTGCTTTTTCAATACGCTTTAAATGTTTAGTAGGATTCATGATATTAACTAACGGATTTAAAAAATATCTGTCATTTCCCTTCTTTAACCACACTAGTCTTAGAATTACTAGGAACCTTAAATAAATAAATAAATGCTAAAAAAAAAAAAAAAAAAAAGGTATCCAGAAGAAATATAACAAATATTCCCTTTGGGAAAAACATTGACAATTTACTGCCACTATCATCAAAGAAATAGGCTATTGAGTTATTTCAACAACTCCTATCCAAGCTAATGAAACATTTAATTATAAGTGCCCTCTGAATCCACATGAGTGAAGATAGGAAGCTCTTCAAATTACTCAGATACAAAAATCTGCATATTACATTAATAATTTGGTGGAAATATTTCTGTGTCTCCTCTTATTCCTCTGGGGAATAAAAGGTCTACTTACATAAGTATTTCCAAGTCTGCAGAAGATGATAAGCTTACATTAATGATGGAAAAGAGCAGTAGGTAAATGTATAGGTCACTCTTGAATTAATTGGAAGATCCATATCATCATCTAGGCTACCATTAATGCAAAATCACTTAATTTATTTGAATAATTCATAGGTAAATGGATATATTAAGGTAGCATAATTCCATTCATTATCTTATGTCAATAAAATAAGTTCATTATGTTATAAATGGAATTGATTTCATTATGAGTATACTGTAGTATGTATGATTTATAGTCTTTTTTCTGATGTGTTGTAGATAGACGTGTGTTGGTGGGTGGCTGGCAGAAGTGATACAATCACAATTAGTTTCTATCAGAAGATAAATAAGGACCGGATTCAGAGTTACGAGCATGTGCGATGCGGAATCGCACATGCTCATTTGACTATGGGCTATTCAAGGATGCACTTCCGTGCATCCTATAGCCCACTCTAAATAGCATGTAGGGTACAAGGCACATCCGACTCGTTAAAAACTAGTCGGAGCCTTAATTGCTCCGACCGTATTATTTTCTTTTTTTTCCCCAAAGTTAAAAAAAACCTGTTTCCCCTGCCTGCCCCGCCGCCGCATCCTATGTTTAAAAAATAAATAAATAAAGTCCCGTCCGACAGGGAATACTGCCGCTAGTAGAACTACAGGCACAAGCATGCCCATGAATGACAAGGCATGCTAGCGCTTGTCCTGTCCCTAATCGATACACATGGTCATTTAGTTTAAAAAAAAACATACAGTGCCCTCTCCCAAAAAAACTGCAAAGCTCCACGTGCCCTCCCCCCCCCAAAAAAAAAACATTCCACAAGTGCCCCTCTCTAAATAAAAAAATGCCACAAATGCCCCTTAAATAAGAAAATCCAATGCCACATATGCCCTTTAATAAACATACTCTAATGCCCCATATGCCCTTTAATAAACATAATCCAATGCCACATATGCCCTGTAATAAACATAATCCAATGCCAAATATGCCCTGTAATAAACATAATCCAATGCCACATATGCCTCTCAAATAATTAAATCCCCCCAAAAAATGCCCATAATATGGCCAGAGAATAAAAATACAAATACTTACCTGCTCTGATGGGAGTCCAGTCTTGTAAGATTTTAATCCGGAGGGGTCTTGGCAAAAAAAAAACCTTAAGAGACGACGCAAACTATGTCCTGTATCGCAGGACATCCCGATGCTAACGACAGGTCTACTGTCATTGGGGTATATTTATACCATTTGGGCACTGCCATAAGTATCGAGAGAACGAGAATTCAGTGTCAGAATTCTCGTTCTCTTGATACTTGTGGCAGTGCCCAAAGGGTATAAATATACCCCAATGACAGTAAACCTGTCATTAGCGTTGGGATGTCCTGCGATACAGGACATAGTTTGCGTCGTCTCTTAAGGGGTTTTTTTGCCAAGACCCCTCCGGATTAAAAGCTTACAAGACTGGACCCCCATTAGACCAGGTAAGTATTTGTATTTTTATTCTCTGGCCATATTATGGGCATTTTTTGGGGGATTAAATTTTTTGAGAGGCATATGTGGCATTGGATTATGTTTATTACAGGGCATAGGTGGCATTGGATTATGTTTATCACAGGGCATATGTGGCATTGGATTAGGCAGGCGGGGGGAACGGGTTAATTTTAAAACAAAAAAGTGTTTGTTTTTTTTAAACTTTTTTTTTCAGCTCCGGTGAGCTGCCCCTACAATTCCACCAGCCCTGAAATGGTGAAATCGTAGAGCTTTTCCCGCATCCAGCGGACTGGTGTGCACAGAGTATTTAAAAGAGAAAAGCGGAGCTTTTCTCATTTAAATATCCTGGCACACAACCTTTTGCAGGCGGAATCGGATGCTGGCAGATACCATAAACTCTGCAAGCAATCCGACTTCCTTGCGCCTTTTGCGCATGCGCAGTTGCACTAAATCGCTTCGGATCCGTGTGAATTTCACACGGATGCGTAGCTCTGAATCAGGTCCCAAATCTTTATGCTCTCTTGGAGTATTGTTGCGACGTACATAGTGTTAGAAGTCTGGCTTAAGACAGACTTAATTCCATAGAGGTCCAATCGACATAAGAGTGACCCCAATCAGGCAGGAATTAGTGCATACAGGATTACAGCAGATATTGTCATATATACCACACAGAAAGTTCATGAGAGTTTTAAGAAACATATCATAGTTTAATAGGAAAACACAAAGTTGTATAGTCACAATATAACTTATGTTTATCTAAGACTATACTGTGCAAACTTAATGATGTTTCAATAAGGAAAAACATGACTTAGAGCAGGGCTGTAACAAGGTTGGTGCGACTGGTGCGATTGCCTAGGATGCAAGCACTCACATGGGAGCCTTTGAGATCCTGAGCGATGGCACAAGCTTTATCACCCTTAATACGTCTCTCGCAGTAGTCCCGGTGTTACACTGCTTGACCTGCCACTGCCAATAACAATCAGCAGTAGCAAGATAAGCAATGTGAATCTGTATCTGATGCCACAGATGCTTGTGGAAACAGCACAATACTGATACTTAGGTCATGTGATCCATTAGAATTTGGCGGTTTAAAGCATCTGAAGGCTCAGAATGCCATCAACAGAGCGCGAATAGTGGAACCTCAGGGAGGAGACATAGGAGAAAGTAAGTGAAGCTGAAACAGGGAGAGGAGGGGTTATAGAGACACACAGGGGAAGAGAAATGGTGTTTGAGAAACAAGGGGAGAGAGAGCAGAGATAGAAAAGCATGAAAGAGAGCTGGAACTGTAAATACAAGCAGGGAATTTAAGGGCTTAAATTAATAAATTTTATTAAAATGAACATAGTTTAGCATCAAATAGGAGAAAATTTTAAATAATATATATAGTTAATAAAAAGAGAAATAAAGTCTATAACAATATATAACCAGAATAATAAATTATAAATATATCTATATGAAAAGTTATGAGATTATAATAATATTTAATGTAAACACTTTGATAAATGTCCGTTAAGTAAATCAGTTACTATTACACAGATCAAATTCTTTCTGTTCTATATTTCTAGAAAGGGTTTATATCATCTAGATAATTGAACAGTCTGATTATATTTTCAAAACACTCTGTTTCTCTCCTTGTTCAATGCTTTTCCATTAAATTAGGTAGGCTAACACAGTTCTTTTAATGGTACAGGCACTTCCAATTTCCACCATAATAAAGGGAGAATAGGTGCCTAATTTCTCTCACTTGGGCACTAGTTACATCATGATTCTGAGACGAGCAAACCACATGTCAAGTCTACAGCAACTGACTATTGTTTACTTGTTAGCCAGACTTATTCTAAACACTTTTGATCCATCTTGACAAATCATATTCATTTTATAAAAATACTTTAGCACTTCTACACTTGCTATACTAGAAATTATAGGGCAAAGCTTTTAATTATATGATCTGTGTTCCAACATGTCTCCTTATATTCAATATTTCTTCCTCTCCTAAAGCAATTTTCATTTCATTGATAAGTTGTAATTCCTCTGTGCTTGGAAAAAAAATAGTCTGCTTGGGTTAATATTAAACTTACCTTCCCAAGAAAATTAAGCAAAGCTTATTTGGCAAAATATGATTTGGAACTTTTGATGAATTCACACTGTACAATGGCACTTATATATGTTTGTACAGTAACCCATAAAGAAAAAAAAACTTAAACTTATTATGATCAAAAATCATCTCCATATTATGGATAGGTCAAAACAAGTGAATCTCATATTCAAATACAAACCTTAAGTAGGACTATTACTGCAAAATGAAAAAAACATTACAAGACATCTTTAAAACCAAACAAGCACTCTATAGAGAGCATGCATTATATAGAAGAAGAAATTCAAAGTAAAAAAAAAAAACAATGGCAGATATGCATCAACACAGTATTACAAAAAAAAACTCTAAAAGTTTACAAGTACTATAGGTGGATAATGAATAACAGAATTGTTAAGTAGGTGTTAAAAGCAAAAAAGTTATAGAAGGATAAATAATTGACAATAGTTGACAATAATTAAATATTGGCATGGCAGAAGATCCTATGGGGCTTTTAGACAAGGATAATAATTTTTGTGTTATTAAGGAATTTATTGTAATGAAACAAATAAAAGAGGGGAAAAATTAGCAGAATGTGAAAATGGACCAAACTGCAGAATACATCACTTTGTAGAGTAGGTCATATCATGCCTTGTGAGGTATCAACTATGCCTATGCGAATACTGAAGCTGCAGGAATGTAAAAGTGGAGGTGTTGCCCATAGAAACCAATAGGAAAGTGAAAACTAGAAACTGATTGGTTGTTATGGGAAACATCTCCACTTTTTCTTTCCTGCAGCTTAGTAAATCTAGCTCCTGGAGTGCAGTATGTTGCCTATGCCTGTTGAGGACAATAGAAAAATAACATAGAAGTACGTATGTGTTTACTATCTGTATTAAAATGATTTCAAGGATTATTATTAGTGTATTTTTAGTTAAATGAATTTAATCAGTCCATCTCCTCAACCTGGCCTGAGAAAAATTCTATTCCTCCACAAACACTTCCAAATTATTATTATTATTATTATTATTATTATTACTTTATGTATTATAAATAGATTTCAATTTAATGTAATGTAGTTTTTCAATTTTGTCAAAACTGGTAAATTGAAAATGTTAATTTTGAAATGTTACTTATTTCAAAGTATCAGTTCTATCAGTCTTATAGTTTTCAGCTGCAGCTACAAAAATATGCATGTCCCATATGTAGAAACAAATGGAAAACAAGATGTCCCATGGAGCATAGTAAGAACAAAAGTACAGTGAAAATAAAATTAGTAGTAAAAGCTATACCATATGTATAAAACAATAGTATCAGGTGTATAATAATGTAAAAATGATGTGTTTCAAAGCTAGACAGATGAAATTACCAAATAATTGGTCAATTGGAAATCCAGAAGAAGGGAATGATGTGTTGTGACAAAATCTGTTAGAATGAAGCAATCTTAAACTATTTTGCCTATGTCCAGCCTTGTGTTGGACTTATCAGTACTTTGTGGTTGATATAACCTAAAATTCTACCCTCTATAATTAATTTATATGTAAATTTATCATGATAATGGATAGATGTTGAGACTGGTGGGATTAGCACCTTATTATATTGCTCAGACTATGACTAAAAATGTAGTTCCCTACCAAATTGTGTCAAAGAGTAGAAAAATGTTTACTTATTCATAGTAGAGATTGAGATATAGAACTCTGAGCTACTGCAAAATTTAAGTCCTTTAGTAGAGTAAAAGAAAGTCATATAGAGAAACTTACAAATATTTCCACTCTCCAAAGGAATCAAAGCAATTTTCCTACAAATTTGTCCTCCAATAATTACTACAATCTTGTCCTGCAAAAAGAATACTTGTATGGTGTTTTTGTCAGTTTCCCCACAGACATTACTATATGATTATATAGTAATTATATATATATATATAAATAAAAATACAGATTCTTTTTTTTACACTGTACAACAGACAACTTACTTTTGGTAAACTACCTAGTTTTGATGGAATTATACCTAGCAAAGCCCTTACCACTGATATGAACTACAAAACACACATTTGGCTGAATTCCTAATTTCACTGGAAAGAGAAAAATAACATTATGGAGAAAACAAGTTTAGCATTTCACATTATGGAACTGAACAATTCACTGGCTTGGGTACAATGGAATCAAATAATTTAAGTAATTTAAACTGTATTGTATAATTATGACCTATAAAAATAAATGTCTATTTTTATTGCATATTTATAGTTTTTATAGATACAGATATAACAGGTCAGAAAATCACGGTGCCCACACAGAGATGGAGTTCCATATCTCCTTCCACATTATCAAATCGAAAAGTCGTAGGCATCATCACTCCTGTAGGCCATCCTTCTTGCTTTCATGGAGCCTGATCCAGAAATAAGAAGTCCCGCTGACTTATGTATGCTACATACATATGTATGTATGCTACATACATAAGTCAGCTCTGAATAGGTACTGCCCTGTCCCACTCACCATGCATACAAATTCGCATGGTGGGTGGCAGGGCCGCCATCAGGGGGGACAGCCAGGACTACCGCCCCCGGACCCGGAGCTGATGGGGCTGTTAACGCAGGTCCATGGGTCCATCCCCATGTGACATCACAGAAGATGTCACATAGGGAACGGGGCTGCACGGATTTGTCCCGGGCCCCACAACTTCTGACGGTGGCCCTGGTGGGTGAGCATAGGCAGTTAAATTAAGTCCTTACGTACAATTCAGTATTCCACACACACAGAGATGTGTGTGAAATACTTAAGGTAGGGTCCTGACAACGGAAATGCATTCCGGAGGCTAACGCATGGATTTAGCACTTAATTCTAGATCAGGCCCGTGGTTTTCAAGTGCAGAAACCAAGATCAGGTACAGCAGAATGTATAATTAGGGCCCAGGCTCACATATATTTATATCCCTATGCTCAGGACAATTAGCTGAATGAATTTTTGTGCAATTATCTGTTATTGCGAAACAAATAAAAATAACCATGGGAGACAAATCTATGAAAATCTGTCTGGTAAGAAAATGAATGTTTTAATCTAGCTAATGAGTCTAAATGAATATGATCCTTAAGATGTTACTAAAATAATGTCTCTCGAAACAATGTAAATTTGTATGGACAGCTTAAGGAATTAAAAATATGAAATAAACCACCGCAGCAGAAATCCATCATCACTGTTTTTTAATTTAGGAGGATTATACTTGTTTGATTAATTATGTTATACATTTTTATTTTTATCAAAGCTGTTTGCAGCAGAAAAAAGTGTTATAATTCTACATTCATGTCATTGTTATATTTTGGAACACAAGACAGTTTGCTTGTGCATATATAATAATAAAAAGTCATTTAAAAAATAAATATACCACTATATGTAGGACTTAGTAAAATATGTAGGAAAACATCATATAACGTTATCAATCCACTTTTGTATCATAAACAGAAATCAAGGAATGCTTCTCTTTGGGAAGGTAAAAGCACAGAAATGTTTATAGTTTGTATTGTTTATGTCTAATTGAAACCTATGTTATAATGTTTTTAAGCAAGGGCTGGATTCAGAAATCTTATTTTTGCCCAGTTGCAATGAATTCCTTTTTCTGTGTTTATGCGCACGTGTCCGTGCTAACCAGTTGGAATGTATTCCAACTTAGGGGCAAATCATTTCCAGAAATAATATGAAAGCTTTGCATATGAATATATACACACAGTGTACTATGGGGTTCAGATGTTTTAAATTCACTGCATGGCACTGGGAATGTCATGCCCACCCACACAGTTTTAATATATTGTATCGTTCCTGAAGCTGAAGACTGGTGATAAAGGACTGAAGCATTAAATAATGAGTGTTATTATTACACTACATAGAAATAGGTTTACCATACATACTATTTTGACTGTGACTGTCCTGGATTGGGGGTTCCTGTCCCAAAGTCCTGCTTAGATTCCAGTCTTGTCCTGAGCATACACATTGGACTGGATTCACACTTAAGAATCTCCGGCATCTTAAGTGCGGTATAAGAAATTACTTACTACGGTAATTTACGCAATCTACATACCATTTAGGAACATAGTTTAACTACGTGTGGTCTTTAAAGACCAAGAATAGTTTGTTAAGAAGAAAGAGGCATGCCACGGCAGCCTCTGGAAGTATTTAAGAAAAGTGGCTGGGGGAGGGCTGCTCTTAAAGAATGGTGACACTTGGCTAGGGCTTCCATCTGTGTACTTCTGGTATGAGTTCCAAGTGTTTTTAATTGATATAATAAACAACTTTTATTGCACTATAACGTGTCCCTTTTTTATTTTTATATATATATATTTCTTTTATCTTTCTTTTTTTTTTTAAACCTTAAGAAAGTTTAGATATGAAACAAAAAAAATATGGTAAGCTTACATAGTTCAGATAAGCATGTTTATAGTGTCACTGACAGCAATTTGGGCTGATGGTAAAACTAAACTGATAGTCAGAACACACTGAGAGAGCTACAGAGCTTGTAACATTTCAGCTGATGAGTCACTGTCCTCTGCGGTAGTTTGGGAGGAAATGGACATTTCTTATACCCCTTCACATCGCCATGAAATACCCGGGATTTTCGCCAAAAACCCGGGTCTCTGCAAAATCCCGGGTATTTCGTGGAGATGTGAAAGGTGCACTTCCGGTGAACCCATGTCAGAAGACCCAGGAATTCCACCCGGGTGAAAAGAAGGGTTATTCCCGGGACCGACACGGGTAGGGGTGCAGTGTGAAAGGTGCTACCCGTTTTTTTCAACCCGGGTAGCACCTAACGCACTTTATTGGTGTAATTATTTTACTATTGCTCTGGCAACAAGTGTTGCCAGAGCAACGGTAAACAAATTACACATTGCTTTGATGACAGGGCAGACCTGGGTCACTGAATTTCCCGGGTCTGCCCTGCAGTGTGAAACAGGGTCTGTGACCCTGGGATCCTCTGCTGCCCTGGCAATATCCCGGGTCTGAGACACC
>WWET01000339.1:60083-74375 GCA_011038615.1 Limnodynastes dumerilii
AGGTCTGTTGCTGTTAATAATGCATTTTTTAAATTTCCCCACTGCTCCTGTACTCCTTTTATGTGCCTCCACTCTGCCAAAGAATCACTTACACATTTCCCCATTTCTACAAAATCTGCCTTCCTAAAGTCTAGCACCCTCGTTTTCGTGTGGCACGCTTCTCTCCCAGTCATTATACTAAACCATGCTGAAACACATAGTGTCCCAGTACACTTTTTTACAACCCACAATTGCAATCCGGCAGACCTACCCTTTATGGGTATAAAAAAGATCACTAAGCCATGGAGAGGAGGGGATGTACTCTCCCTGATATCAAAAGAAGAAAGTAAATGGATTTATGAATTGGGAACTCTGTCCCCACTTGGCCTCAATATTGATTTTGATTTGGCCACCTTTCTTTTCAAATAATAAAAGTATACAAAAAATGTGCAGAAGAATAATGTGACCACCTTTTGTGACCTGGCCACCTTACCTTTTCAGAAATAATGCACAGAAAATGTTTTCAGCTAAATAGTAACCCTGTTACTGTGGGATACAGATAAGAGATGTGGACACTAGGACCCAGTTTCCTCCCAACACCACCCCCAGCTGTTATCCACGCATCTGTGTATACAGGAAATGAGGAGTTAAATTCCTGCCAGCAGTGCACCACAAACCCCTGTATTCAGAGAGACTCAGACTGCATCTAAGTGTTCCAGGCATCTCCCTGATGAAGCCTTAATTGGTGAAACGCGTAGGGGACACCGCTATACCCATTGCCTCCTAACAAGTGCTCACCGCAAGCCTACATTATCTCTCCAAGAAACGGAGATTCATCACATCGGTGAGGATTCTTTCCTGCAGCCAGTAGCGACGCATAGGAGAAGGTAGCAGTAAAGACATGTGGAGCAAGAAACTTTCTTTTAGCACGGGTGAGCTCCCCGTAGCTACAACAAATCATCCCTTTACCCGTAAGGACTTTTTATTTACTTTTGCTACGGAACCCTTGCAGAACAGAGCCTCAATACAGCCACAGCGCTGCATCCACCTCCTGAGTTTCCATTAGGACACAGGATACAGTTACCCCTTACTTTCTTGAACTGATACACTGTATCAAGAGACTAATTGTAACCTCATTGAACTGACATACTGTATTCCACATGCAGCTGGCACACTGCTTTTCATGTTAGACATTGTTTATGTGTGCAACATCTCAAGTTGGATATTGTTGTGCAGCACTTTCGGTTTGGACATTGTTGTACAGTATCTGGATATAATTACGCAATATTTGGCTTATGAGCCCGGTTACTATTTTGTGTTTTCATTGATGTTTTAATTTTTCGTTTCCCCTACCTCCTTTGACCCATTTAACTATTTGTTTTAATAAATATTTTTACTTATATTCATTACCCCAGCCATCTGTAGGTTTTTTCCTGGCGCACCAATATTTTCTTTTCCATTACCCAAAGGGAAGCAAAACTCCCTCACATTTCATTGGTAGCAGACGGGATTCTACCTTGATTGCCTTTTTCCCTCTCTGTCTCCCAATAATCAGCACGGGATTACTTCTCTCTAGATCAAATTAAGGTAGACTGGTGTGGGTGTGACATTTGTGTATGGCCATTTCAGAACAGTCTGACTGTGTGAAATGTCCTAGACAGAATGCACTATACAGACTAAATGACACACAAGGAACAGTCTATAAAAAAAGTTTTATAATGTTCTTTGCATTGTTTTACAAGAAAATAAAACAATAAGCTAGTCAGACATTTTATAAAGACAAACACTACAATATGTTACACTGTAGAAATCAGTAGCTTATAAAACACCAAAAACCACAAGTTATTGTATGTATACCAGCACTTCTTATACATGGAAAAGTTAACTTGTAACGTCTATTTTAAAACATGAAATTGGTGAATTTCGAGGTTCTTACATTTAAACTAATGAAGTAGTAAGTAAGCCCATGCCCCCTTTCCTCATATAGTACCGGATACAGACTGAACATTTCCCCATTTATGAACGCAAAGTGTGTAAGTGGGGTGTCTGGATCAGATCCATAGATATTACAGGTGTGTGTTATTGCAAATAGGAAAACAGAAAGAAACAGTAGACTGGATGCAGATCACTGCTGCCTACGGGCTCGAACTCTGAGTGCAGCAGAGATTCAGAGACGGATCCCTGTGCATCCTATCTCCAGTGCAGGCAAGGGAGACCACTTAGCTTACGCATATCGTATGAGAGTGATGAGCACAGTAATCTACCTTTCTGCACCTAACTCCCGTGAAATGGGGATGAGGGGAAGTATGGAGTATGTAAGGATATAAACTTACTGAACAATTTTTAAGAGAAAATTGTGATTAGAATATTTCTACATACAGAGACAAAGCAACATAGCAATGTATAGCAAGACTTAAAATACAAATCTATAACCCATTAAGTAAAGGGTAGTGCAATAAACTATAACTATAGTAACTATAAACAAATATACCAAGAATCTGGAGGGTAACTCTCAAGTTTCAATGCATTCCCGCAATCCAATGAAATGATTTCTGGCCAGAATAACCCATGTAATGTACACACAGTTGCATAATCCCCCAAGGGCGGAGAACAGACTACAATGCTGACTGAGGAAGCTGCAATGTTTCATCCTCACCCAGGAGCATCACCATATTACTTACATCATCTGGGCAGCATTTCTTCTCAAAACAGTCACAAAAGCACAGTATTAGTATTTTTCTGTTTTCCACAATTTTTTATAAATGTAACATTTTATACTATATTTTGTTCCTTCTGGATTTTTATCTATTTATAAAAAAATGCAAATGACCTCCATAAAAGTATTTAATATAATGGGTCAATGGTTGTCTTTATATAGTATTGCTTTAATATAGTAATTTGCCTATTAAAACATTAACCAGTTTCTTCCATTAGCCGTTAGTAGCTGACAGTTTTCAATATTGCATGGTATAAGTTAAAGAGGTAATAAGAATATATGGAAATAATTGTAATAGTTGCACTGCACACCCAACTCATTGGGGCCGATTCTTATCCATGCAAAGTAGGCTTTGGGCGTGATGTTAATTAAATTGCATTCAATTTGGGTGTGATATTGACATTGGGCTGGATTCATACTTAATAACATCTCCCAACTTCTGCATGCAGATTTTGGAATTCAGATGCAGGGCTGCCATCAGGAAGGGACAGCTGGGACTAGCAGGCCTATGTACAGGGCCTAAGTACAGGAAAGAATTTCCCTGCACACTGGCCAGCTATAAAGCAGGTCTGCATGGCTCTGACCCATGTAACATCTCCGATGATGTCACATAGGGGTGGGGCCCACAACTTCTAATGGCAATCCTGGTCAAGTGAATATCTGGCTATGCGAGTGTGCATGGCAGATGTTCCGCAACAGATCTCCAGCCATACGGAACTTAGGCAGGGTACACACTAGGCTTTTCAGCAGATAATCCTTCCAATTACACAACTGTCCAAAGATCTCTTAATAGACACAGCACGCAATGGCAAATAGCAAATTCTATCTTTCCATTTTTATCTGGCATATTAGAAGCTCCTAAAGATCAAAAGAAAAAATCACAGACCGTTTCAAAAGATTTTTGAGCATCATTGGACAGGTGTGGGTCAACTGGCTGGGAAATAGATTGCTTTTGCCTCTTTCATAACCCTAACCCTCCCCTTTCATTACCTTAATCCTCCCTTCCCCACAGCCTAACCCTAATCTCTGCAGAGATTGTCACTCACCTCTCTGGTCAGTGCGGAGTGCCTCCGGAGGCATTTATGAAAACTGAATGGGCAAGTATGCTGAAAATGTTTTGAAATTGGCAGTGTCTTTGAAATAGAGACAGACGAAAATTAGTCTAAAAGACCTATTTGTGGCAGCGACTTCCACGGTCTTTGGACAGTACACACTGGTATGATAGGCGGGGAAAGCATTTACGTTTTACAGTAGGGGTGGGTTTGATTGCTTGCTTATGGCAGCGTAAGTGACCTAGAGTCTGCACAAGAGTGGAGAGTGACGGGGGAGTTCACTCCCTTTTTCAGTGCGGACTGACAAATGCACGGAGGTCAGGATCCGGTCCGTTGTGTCATTTTATTGCAGTAGTTAACGTCAACATACAAACTGTTAAGTTATTCAACTGCTCAACATCACAACGATATTGTAAACATCACTGCGTTGAAATGTGTTAAGCCAAACATCGCATTTTTTGGAGATCCATTTTTGAGGGAAGTTCTGTGTGTAATTTTAGGATCAGATCAACAGCACATGCGTAGTTACTCTATGTACGTAGTTTTCGTTGACTATACACACGGAAGTGCCTAACGGACAGACATGTGAATTGCACATGGGGACATACACACGGAAATCAGACGTACGGAAAAATTTACATAAAAGTGGGATCAGGAGGCATTTAATTGAACGCATGAAGGTGCGGTTATCAAGAATCGCATGGACGGAGCACATATTCGCACGTAAGTACACCAGGAAAGAACAGAGTGGTCTATGGACTCATAAGTCACCGACCACACGTCCGGGAGAGGGGAGTGTCAGGGTTGTTGGAGGGTGTTTCCTTGCTCTGGCCGTGCATATAATTGCGTACCTTTAAGAAACGGATCTCTGAATCTGGTCCTTAGAGAGGAAAGTTACTCCTGGGCAAAACCATGTTGATTTCAGGGGGCGTCAAGTAAATTGTATTCTTTCCATGTAGGGATATATCTTTGGACTGCTTACTGCACACAGATACTGACCAGCTTTACTTTTACACTGTTATTTAGACTTGGGATAGGAAACATCACCTCAACTCTAATAATATTTGCAATAAATGAAATATGACTCCCCCGCAATCAACATGGTTTACCCCAGGAGTAACTTTCTTCTCTTAATTTAAAGCTCCTTCTTAAGTCTGAACCAGACCCAATGGGGCTGATCCAAAGCTACGGCTCCCACACTAGTTACGACGGCCGTATGCGTAAGAACGGCAGATGTCGCCCGACGTAATCCATGGATCTAGCGTCTGTAACTACAGCGTAGTTACAGACAAGGGGGGCGGGCAGCTCCGTAACTACACGGACTACTAAGATATATATATATATATATATATAAATAAAATATATCTTAGTTAAACTTAGTTATGGAGTCTTTCTAATCCTGGAGTTTGCCTCAACTCCAGGACCACCAAGAATGTTTTGCAGGGAACATTTGACGAATAAACAAAAAAGGAACAAATCTGCAAAGCAATAAATTCCAGGAAATGCGAGATCCAGATGATTTGGAAAATGTTTACAGCTTTGGGATTATTTTGAACAAAACAGATATAGACATCCTGCAGAGAAACAAATATCGTGCAGTCATTATTTATGCAATTGAAAACACTGTAAAGTCTTAACTTAATGTGAAATGAGAAAATGCCTTAAACAACAATGTGTATAATTAATTTTAGCTCCAGCTATGACAAAATACACAAATAGAAAATAGCTTCTGAAATAAAATTATAAAGCTAAAGATGAGATAAGTCAACATTTCATTTACTATATTAGACTCAGTTTTACAGGGATTTTTAAATATTATGCTTTTTGTAGTTTACTGTGGCATAATAGTAGATGGTCATAACCATGACCTTCACCTGACACCTAATTTCTGCACGCAAAATATGTAAGTCCGGTATCTGGATGGAAGTGCGCATACACCTGACAGATGTTCCACAACAGATCTCCTAGGCTAAGTTCTGTACGCCTGGAGACTGTTACACAGCGCCGCATGGCTGCGGCAACCTGCCTCTATCCAGCTCACTCCCCGCTGCAGGGCCATGCCAGCAGGTTCCTATTCCCCTCCAGCTCCTGTCTCCGTCCTGCGATTAGGCGCTCTGGAACACAGAGCTTCCCCGCCTTCCGGCTCAGCTTACCAAGCGCTACCAGGCAACCTGGGACGCACATTTCTCCTGACCGTCGGGCTGGCATCAGGGACGTTTCCCAGCAACCATGACGCCAGCCTATCTCCTTACTAGGCGTGATCCCCGTGCGCTTTCATTGGCCAGCAACCTCTTTAAATCCCTTGCTGCCCTTATAGCGATGCTGGTTATAGTTTCTTGCCAGTTGCTCTAGCCTGCTACCTCTTTGCCTCGTGCTTTTCTCTTGCTGATTTCTGATGTTGAGTGCCCCATCATTTCCCTGCCTTGTACCTTTCAGTGCTCCTATTGTCTGTTGTCCCTCTCTGCCCCTTGCCGTTTGTATAAACCCTTCTTTACCCTGTGTAATTGTGTTTGTATCCCTTAGGGGATTTCCTCCTGTATAAGTGAGTGAGTTCCCTTGTAAGTCTTGTTAGTCTGTATTGTTTTGTGATCCCAGGTCTTGTCTGTTACTTGTTCATTGTTGTTTGTCTCAGTCCAGTCCCTTCTGGTTCTGCCTCCGCCCACTTTCCCATTCTCTCTCCTATACTGCCTCTGTCTCCTGCTCTGTTTCATTTTTCCCCTCCCAGGGGTCGTTGCTAGGGGCCGCGAAGTGCTTGTTTCTTGCAGCTCAGACTATCCCCACCATTAGGAGCTCTAGCGAAGACCAGATTCGAGTTAGAATCCGCGCCCTGGTAGCGGCTTCTGTCTTCAGTCTCTGACCTCCCTGGTCCTCCATAACGCCAGTGCCTAGTGGTACCATAACACAGATGAGTCCAACAGGGTGGTGCATGCATTCCCTCCGCCCACCTAAACACCTTAAGGTGGGCAGAGGGAGCATTTACATTGTACAGTCTGGGTGGAATTTAGTACTTCCGTGTGGATAAGCGGTCGCATGGAGTGACTTAAGGATGCCTTATGGCAGCTTAACCCAGCACGACAGAGGGGAATAACAGGGGGAAGGGAACTCACTCCCCTCTAACGTGTGAACTTGCAGACCTCCATACATGCATTAAAAGCACGGAGCTCAGGATCTGGTCCATTAAGTTTAAATTTGAAAATTATTTTGGCTGTACTGTTTATGGACAGAGCAAGGCTCAGTCATTTAACAGTGTTTCCATCAATTTCCCTACTACTGATGTCAGACTCACTGGTCAGTAGTTTGATGCTTCTTCCCTATTTCCACTTTTATGCAGAGGGATGACATTTGCTATCTTCCAGTCCTCTGGAATCACCCCAGTTATTAGTGACTAGTTGAATAATTCATTTCATGGTATTGCCATCACCCCTCTAAGCTCTTTTAGGTTAAGAAAGCTTCAAGAAAGTGTGGATACATAACTGTGAATAAAGTCCTAAAAGAGCTTCGTAGATAGCAAATGTCATTGGGCTGGATCCAGATTTAAGTAAGTGCTTGAAATTAGTTACTCCTGGGCTAAACCATGTTGATTGCAGGGGGGAGTCATATTTCATCTGTTGCAAACAGTATTAGAGTTGAGAGGTGATGTTTCCTATCCCAAGTCTAAATAACAGTGTGATAGTAAAGCTGGTCAGTATCTGTGTGCAGTAAGCAATTCAAAGATATATCCCTGCATGCAAAGAATACAATTTGTGCCACCACTCAGTGGCTCCTGCGTCCCAGCCACCACTGGAATGCCGCAGCTCCTCGCGGCCCCCACTGCACTCCAGCAGCCAGAATGCTGGTTTCCCTGCCTGGCTGTGCTGGATCCGTCACTACTTCCACAGATTTCCAATGATCAACTTGCTCACAGCTATGAATCAGCTCCTTAATCTCCAACTACACTGAGAATTTAAAAGAAGAAGAGTATCCTAGGGCTTCCCTAAGTTCCCATTCATATTCTCCTTCTTAATAAGGGGAATACAAACGCTCTTTTCCCTCCCCAGCTCCTTAACATACTTTCCTCCTCCCACTCTTCTTAAATCCTCCTAGAGGCTGCTGTGGCATGCCTCTTTTTACTTTGTAAAGTACGTGCGGTTTTTAAAGACTGCACGTAATCTACGTACCCAAATGGAACAGAACAGAGATTGTGTATATAACCTACTAGGCATGCGTAGTAGGTCATTTCATAATAGACCTTAGATACTTATGGAGCAGGTACTTCATAAAAATCAATATGGTCCTTAGTAACCTAGGATGTATCCCTTCTGGCCCCACTGATTTGTTCACTTTCAGCTTTGAAAGTTCTTTTAATACCTGCTCCTCAGTGTAAGCAGTAGTAATTGCCTCCTTTGTATTTATAGTCTTCCTATTTAAAAGTGGACCCTTCCTCTCTCTTTCTTTTGTAAATATTGAACAGAAATACTTGTTAAGATAATCTGTTACAGCCCTTTCACCCTCAACATAACCCCCACTCTCCATTTTGAGTCTTATTATATCGCTTTAGTTTTTCCCTTTTCATTTATTTACCTAAAAAAGCTTTTGTGCCCTTTTTGTACCAAGTAGGACAATTTTTCCTCAGTTTGTGCCTTTGCTGCCCTGATAACCTTTTTAGCCTCCTTCTGCTTTGCAAAATACTCCTCCCTGTCATAATTATTTTGCGTTTTCTTATAATACCTAATACCTTCTGTTTTGCTTTCACTATACTTGATAACTCATTTGTAAACCACATAGATTTTTTTCTAAACTTTCTTACTTACATTATCACCCAGGGACACTATAGGTCCACTCTGTGCTTCATAAATATGCTCTGTGTTTTTTCTAGAGAATTAAAACCAAATTAAAATGTAACATCTATAAGAGGAAATTGATCGATTTATAAGATACTGATGAATAGATCAAATAGAGGTTGAGATCTGACCTGGTAGCTGATATACAGATTTAGAAAACTAATTCAAGGCCAGGGGCTTGTTGTATAGCTTTATTAATAGATAATTCAGTCAATAGTCAGTGGAAACATAAAGAGCAAGAGTATGCATGAGAATAAAGAGTAATACATATTAATAATGGAGATGATCAGGAAAAACCTTTTGTTGCTCCGTTAGTATTCAACAGAACAGAGAGATGCTCCAAAAAGATGTGAAACAAGTGTATGACTAGTAAAGCAAATGATAAGCAACTGGGCCGGATCCAGGCACCCCGCACATACAGAAAGCTGGGGTCAGAAATGACACAAGGAAGAGAGGAGTGTACATCCCTGTCACTCTCCACTGCTGGTAGTAGTTCTGGGCAATTAAGTGTCCAGAACCCTACCTTAACTTCTACGCAAAGATCGGGGTCTGTCCGTCAATGTGTGTAAGTGCTCTTCCTCACTGTTCCTTACCCTACCCCTGCCTGTTCCCCACCCTATTCCTGTCTGTGTGGCTTGCATTCAGCATGCGTAGGTGAAGGACCAGCCCTTTCATCCTAACTTCTAACGTACAGAACTGAGTTCCATACATTAGAAGGTATGCTTGCATAACATCTGGCTCGCGCATTTGTCGATGTTACTTATCAGGGGACTTACGCAAATGACTTGTGTAAGAGCCTGACTTTATTAGTTCTGGATTTGGCCTTGGTGATGACCAGTATGGAGTTCATTTAAAATAATGGTGGAAGTGTAAACTTAAACAAATCATTATAAAATAAAGGGCACAAATCCATAAAAAAGAAGAATACAGGGAAAATAGTTTGCTTTTATCTTACTTTATATCTGGTCTTGTGTGTACTGTATGTGAGGGTTCCGGAGAGTACCTGGGTTCCAGTCAGCACACCACGCTGCGGTTCCCCACTGTTGGTGCAATCCCCAGTGGCCAATCGTAACAACCCCTGCCTGTTCCCCACCCTATTCCTGTCTGTGCATTCAGCATGCGTAGGTGAAGGACCAGCCCTTTCATCCTAACTTCTAACGTACAGAACTGAGTTCCATACATTAGAAGGTATGCTTGCATAACATCTGGCTCGCGCATTTGTCGATGTTACTTATCAGGGGACTTACGCAAATGACTTGTGTAAGAGCCTGACTTTATTAGTTCTGGATTTGGCCTTGGTGATGACCAGTATGGAGTTCATTTAAAATAATGGTGGAAGTGTAAACCTGAACAAATCATTATAAAATAAAGGGCCCAAATCCATAAAAAAGAAGAATACAGGGAAAATAGTTTGCTTTTATACATAGAACTTAAATACTGCATATCTTAGGTTTAATCTGTAATTTAGAAACTCTAATTTTGTTTAATTTTTCCTCCCTCTGCATTCCACTATGGTGTTACCAAGCAATGCTACATACACTCAGATTGCTGACAATTGTAGTACTGCAGATAGTAAGAGCTTTGTTCTCTATGCTGATAATGTAGTGCAGCGGATTGACGGAGCTGCACACTATTGCAGATGGAATGCTGGTATTGGTGCTGATAGTGCAGCAGACGAGTGGATAGTGGATGGATCACTGGTGCCGAAAGTGCATTTTTACCTGTTTTTGCTGTTAGTCTTTATATGTGTATTCTACCATGATGAATGAGGTGGCATCAGTAATGAGTAACAGGTTACAAGAAAGAAAGTATAGTAAGTGACAAGGTATGAGAGGAAAGGTTTGGTGGTTTATGTAAATAGCATAGCTTCAGACACCATTCTTTCTTCTGACATCTCATAGTTTCCTCATAAGTCATCCTCATTACTTGTAGTCCTCACTTATTGCTCATTTGCATATCATAAGCTAATTGCCTTAATAATTGATTTTTAAAATTGATAGTATGTACCTAGTATAGAAATAATTAAGGGCCAAAAATAAAATTCCTACATTTGTTATTTGTTTCAATGAAAAAATTATTATTTGGTTTTATTTAATGTAAGAAACGGTAATGCAATCCTATTCACATCTATGTGAAGTCCATTTAATTTTATGGATCGGATCCAAAGTTTGAAAATAAGAGCAAGAAAGTTACAGCTGGGCAAAACCAAGGTGAATTGCAGAGGAGGCAAATACCAAACTGTATTTTAACTGAGAGATGATGTTTACTAGACCAAGTCTAAATAACATTTTAAAAGTAGTGTTGGTCAGTATTTGTGCTACCTCATATTTTCAACCTTTCAACCTGTTCTTATAAGCATATAAAGTCGCAATGTTTATGGGAAATTAAGCTTCACACACACACACACACACACCTAAATAAACACAAATATATTATAAATGTAATTTGATGTGCATTGAGTATTAAAAACACAATGACATTCACACATGTACACAGTGGAGGATAGAAGATTACCTTGGGCAAAATTTGGGATTTCTAACAGATGGAACCATTTATGTCAGTCCACCAGGACACTGTTAGATGTACAACAATATAAATTGGACTAGTGAGAACAATGATATCCTCTCGGTGGAGCAATTAAAATTTACACTCACATAATTTGCTTGCTAAAATCCATTTAAAAAGTTCAACCCCACAGAGCAATCCAATGTGTTCACTAAATGCAATGACTATATTCAATTTAAGTTCTTCTCCATAAAAACTAAAACCAAACAAATACAAAACTGTGATTATTGCGTTTAAACCATCAAATCCACAGGTGTTGTTGTCTTATATTGGTAATTGTGTAAATAGTTTAGCAAGAATATTTGATGTTTTGAAACTCTTCAGAAAATAATTTACACATTTCATATAAGATTTAAAAATAATTTTGGGTGTAAAACACCTTGGACTAGATAAAAGATAAGAACCTTCTAATTAAAGTCTTTGCTTCGGGTCCTCCTCCCTTCCTCCTTAAAACTATTGTGTAACAGCAATAAGGAGAAACTGAGCAATGGAGTAGTGGCACTTATTTTGTATCAGCCTATTAGTCTGACATCCAAGCCTTTTGTCTTGTGAAACCTGTATCTATCACTAGTGTTGGCATGAGTGTAAGCCTCTTAATTTTCTGGTTTCATTTAAGTATTGTCATAAAGCATAGAACTTACAAAATCAGACGCAGCCTTTCCCTGGGTTTTCCTGGCTGCGCTGGTCCTGGTTTCAGTGCAGCCTGCTCTATCATGCATCGCCAGTGATTCCTGAGTTCTGGCTGACCTGTGATCCAGAGCTAACTAGTTTGCTTGGCTCACCATTGTGGCCAAGTGTGAAGCAGTCAGATGACCACTCTGCACCAACCACATGTTTGCATTGTCTTCCTAGTTACCTGGCAGCCAATGAGTGTAGAGCGCTCCCTATTTAAATCACTGGCACAGGCACACCTGTGCCAGTGCAACAAGTGCCTACGTGTATCATTCCTGGTTCCTGAGTCTCTGTGTGAGACAACAGTCTCCTTGTGTCTATTACTCTGATGTCTCCTTGGGGCTGATCCAGAGCTACGCCGCCCGCCATATTTACGGTGGGCGGTAGCCCACGCCCGATCCCAGATTAACTAACTAATTAATTTATTAATTCATATAACAAGTTCTTATAGTTATGGGTCCCCGCTGAGAACGTCCCTATTGCGAAAGGGCCATTCTCTCCCAGACAGTTACAAACTCAAAGAGGCAAAGTAATCGAATCCTGGAGCACCGAAAACGATACTGAAAGATAAGTAAAAAATCTAATCCCAACCCTTTCCCTAATTCTTACCCTAACCCTTCCCTTCCATGAACCTAACACTAATCCTCCCTTCCCCGCAGTATGACCCTAACCCTCCCTTCCTCATAGCCTAAACCTAAGACTCCCTTCCCCATAGCCTGACCCTAACCCTCCCTTCCCTGCAGCCTGATCCTAACAATAACCTCCCCTTTCATGGCCCTAAACCTAATTCTCCCTTCCCCAGAGCATAACCCTAACCCTTCCCCTAACCCTAAAAGTCCCCGGAAAGGTTATTAACCTCTCTGGTGGTGTCTGCAGTGGGTCCTTTGGGCAGCGCTTCCGAAAATAAATAAGTGAATATGCTGATTGGCACACTCACCCATTCTCAAAAAAAAAAAATCGAAAATGGCTGCCTATTCAAAATAGAGACAGCTGAAAAAGAACTTTTGGCTGTCTCTACTTCTAAAAAACACCCCTCATGCCAGGGTCTTCTACCGGGTTTTTATATAGCGCCATCAGATTACATAGCCCTTTACAATTTTAACAATCATTATAATAAGATGTGGTAACAGTCAGACTGGATAGGTAAGAGGGCCTGCCCACAAGCTTAAATTCTATAGAGTTCATAAAATATGTTGCATTTAGTGTTCATAATCTATATAGGGAAAAGGATCTAGAGGGGGGTGCTATTAGTGTCCATTGCCAGTAGTATCAGGGGGAGGAAGACTTTGCTGTATTAACAAAGAAAATGTTGACAGTACACTTGAAAGTTTGGAGGTTGGGCTAATAAAATATGGTAGATTATTCTCCAAGAAGTCGAAGCAAAGTTGACGTTTCAAAGTGGTAATAACAGATGAGGTGAGACAGGGGCAAACCTAAAACAACTTGAAGGGGTTGAATTGCATTATGCAGGCAATAGTGAGACAGTGTACTGAGTTGAAACATGCTATAGCAAAAGTTATTATTGTTGATGTTGTTTTTCATTTTGTCCATAAAGGAGAATGGACCAGATCCTGATTTAATTGCTGGTCTGAATGGCCGTATTTTGAACACAATACAGCTGCCAGATGAAAGGCAGCTGCATCATTGTCCAAAAAGCTTTGCAGATAGAAAAATACTATTGGGAATGGGTTTCTAATTCCCTGTTCCAAATAGCTACAGGCTGCGGCAGCGACCATAAGTGAGTCCGTTGCTATCATAGTGTGTGAGCCGATTTCTATCGTAAATGTGAATCTTGCGTGCATATGTTGAACATGTTCGCACTACCCACACAAGGAATTGTATTTAAAGTAGGTGTGCAGGGACTCGCAACGGTCCTTAGGGGTCCCTCACAGTACTTGTCTTCCAAGTCTCCTCATACTCACAATTGATACAGCCTTATACAGACCTCTGCTCCAGCAAAGAGACCTGGAAATCATGCACTATTAGAGGTCTCTGTGGACAGGTTTAAGAACCCTTGCTCTAATGAAAAATGTGTGTCTATATTCAACAAATAAAACTTCAGATAAACATTTTTAACAAATCTGATTTATAAAATTCATTGATTTGTTTGTTTGTTTATTCGTCTGTCCAGCTATGCAATTTCGACAGCCATGGTATGAAACTAACACAAGGTGGTCCAGTTTAATCCTGGCCAGGTTTTAGGGAGTTGGCTTCCCAGTCAGTGTACGTGGGCAAAACTTTGACCCAGGTGCTGTTCCAGAGAAGCTGTTTTGTGGATTTTTGGATTCTCTTCGACGGGTGAGCTCTCAATTTAAAAATACATGATATATGACCCATTATAGGGACACTGGGCCAGATCCAGAGCTACGCTGGCCGTCTGGCCGTAAGTACGTGTAGCTCTGGTGCACTCCCCCTGTCCCTCCCTCTGTGTGAGCGTAGTTAGACACAGTTACGCCGGCTGAAGGCTACCCTAACTTCAGCCGGCGGA
>WWET01000339.1:81244-91760 GCA_011038615.1 Limnodynastes dumerilii
TAAGGATGCTGGGGGACGTCCCCTCCAGCGTCCCTACGGCGCTGCTACGGACGCCCGATCCACGATCGCGCGTTGCTGTAGCAACGCCAGGCAACATCTGCCTGGCGCATGCGCAGATTGGCTGCAAAGCCGATCTTACGCTTACGCCTGCCGTCCGAGCGATGGTGGGCGTTATTAAGGGTCAGGCCCACAGACACACACGCACACACACAGACTAGGGCTAATTTAGGGCAGACAATTAACTGTGGCTGCTAATTGTGGGAGGAAACTGGTGCACCTGGAGGAAACCCACGCAGACAGGGAGAACATGCAAACTCCACACAGATAAGGCCTAGTGTAACACTTGTTTAAGGTTTCAATTTTTAAGGTTGAATATACTGAACACAAATGACAGATGTGATATTTTATTTGCAGATGAGTAAACTCAGCCAAATCTCCAGTTACCTATGACGAATGCTGTCGCACAACAGGCTTTGCAGAGTAAGTGAGCCTTTTTAGCGATACAATCTCTGGTTCTGTTTTTCTTCACTGGCATTGTATTAATAAATAATAATTTAATAATATAAATCATATTGCAATTGCACCGTTATCCTGGATCAAGCTAAGGCAACCTGGCAACAACTGCTGTGGAACTACAAATCCAAGTTTTCTTGTTGGCAGTACCTTCTGGGAAATCTAGTCTGACAATATATTCCCTTGGCTTACATTACTTAAATGGAACTCTATTTCCCAGTAACAGTGAAGAGGTTAAAATACACATGTGCAGCTTTGGGACAGATCCAACGCCATTAATCATCTCACTATTTTGAATAACTTGGCAGAAAGAAGTTGTTTTGTAAAGGTGAAACAGGAAACTAGCAATTGAAACACACATTACACGTTTGCCTGCATTCCTCTATTTCCAATCACTCCAGGCCTCTGCTAAGGAATCATTTCAAAACATTATATAATTAAAGAGTAAAGTAGAAAAGAATATCTACAATCTGCTGGATTTTTTCCTCATTTCCTCTCTATTCGTCTGCATGCTTTATAATGAGCAGCAATTTTTGTTTTAAATGTGAATGTGCAAAAGAAGAGCAAGCTACATAAAAACAGATTGCTAAGTGTCTGGTTCACTCTCGATTGCATCTATGTGCTCAAAGGGGAAAGGGGTGTTGGGGCTGAAAAGGGTATTCAACCATAGATATAATATGGGCGTTTTATTGCAGTTGCAAACAGAGCAGCAGCCTGATTTTTGTGTATGCCAGTTCAGTGCTGTTGTAACTGCCGGATGAAGTAGCGTAATGTTAGTGTAATTAGTCATTAAGCATACTCTATAAAACTATACCATATTGACTATTTTTACAGTGTTTATATCTTTGTATGACTGCATAGCAGCGCATTGGTACACATTTTGCTTACGCATTTTTAATATATTTAAAACATTTTAGGGGTTTGGGGTATTATTTTTGCTTTAAAGAAAAAAAAAAATAATGGGCCGTGTTCTCACCTAAAAAGCTTCTGCTTCTTAGGTGTGGAGATTACTGATATGACCTATGACGCATGCATATTAGGTCATTTATGCAGTCAATGTACCAGTTAGATTAGGTTCTAAAGAAACAACACATACAAGAAGTCCATTTAAATTACTTGTATTATAAAGATAACTTAAAACACGAAACTTGGATAGGCTGCAGCATTGCACCTCTCAGACTATTTGCCTATACATATCCATTTGCATGTTTCAAATGTATACTCATTCCCTATACTACCTATCCAGTGCTACTACTAAAAGAACTCTGGATGGTATGTACATACGGGGGCTGATCCAGAGTTTGGAAGTAACAGCAGAATAGGTACAAGTGTGCAACTCAGCTAAACCATTCTGCAAACTAAGGGGAGCTAATTAATTTAAATTCTTTTGCATGCAGGGAAAATACTTTACTTTTGCACATAGAACTCACATATTGCATAGCTATTATGGTCCTACCAACAATAAGTACAGATACAATAGAAGCACTAACAAATATTTACATAATCATGGATTTTCTCTGACTAGCAAGGCTTGTAAAAAAAAACTTCAGACATATAAAAAAATATATGTAATATGTATGTAATCCTTACATAATACTCAACTGTTGTCATGTTGACCAGTTGACATTTTGTCTGTCGACATAACAAAAAGCAAAGTAATATAAATGCTGTCAAAGGACACTGTTAAACACCTTTTGCACTGTTTCAAAATCTGGGGTAAGATCATAAACTTAATAAAACAATAACAATTCTAACATCAACAATAAAATAATACTACATAGTGAGAAGGTAACAAAAGAAGAAGAAGGCAGTGCAGACCAAAAGGGTGAAGGCTTTCCTTAGCAAATGACTACGAAGTAAGAGTCCTATCCACCCCATGACACTGCTCCTAAATAACTCACTAAACCTGGCCCCACACATACCAAGACCAGTGCCGCCACCACCACCTTCATTTGCAACCAAACCAGAACCCCAGGCTAAGAAAGAAAAATCCATGGCTCACAAAAGAACTGTGCTTCACTTAATACACAGTGAACTTCACTGCCTTCCCACCACAGCAGGGGGACCTCCTAAACGTTGCTCTGCTCACCACTAACTACCTCCAACACCTCAGCCAAGTACATAAATAGAGCGTCCATTCTCTCGTCCCATAGATGCATGCCATCTGCTCAATACAGATGAACCATCTCAAAGTGGAACCATTCCCAACCCCAGGAGGAAACAACAAACTACAAGGTTAACCTTCTGCCGCTGTTTGACCCAGCCTAGGTGATCTCCACACTGTCTGATGCCAAATTTCTACTTTATTTGATTCCTTAGCAGGGAAGTACAACTCACTTTGTTGAGAACCCCTGAAGTAATAAAAAAAAGAGCATCATCATGCATAGCAACAAAAGATCATCATATGTAAAATGACCATTATATAAAAAGATGACTGGTAAGAAATGGCAGCAAATGTACACACAGAGGTGTAGCATGGGTTAATGGCACCCAGAGCAAGTGAATGCTATGGTGCCTCCCAAACCTTGTACTCCCATAGTGTAGTGGACCAGGGAACGGGGTGAGCACGCTTCTTAACATTTGCTGGCTAAAAGGAAGTGTTGTTTTTACATAAATGAATATTGATTGTTGGGTTCTTCTCTTGGTTGATTCTTACCGCACTGAAAGTGTTTAGAAAATGAAGCTAGCCGCCATTACACATCTCCCCCCCCCCATTACATTTTCCCTTCCTTTGTTACACATCTGCATTTTGGTCTATCCCCCCCATACCTGCCTTATTGTGCCACCTATACAATACGCTTCCTTCTCCCTGCACCCCCTGCATACACATGCCCCCACATCCCCCTTACATTTACACATCTCACTCCCTGTCCCCTTTAAATTACACATCTCTCTTGCTACCCCCAATCTATTACACATCCCCCATCCTGTCTCCCTTATATTACACATCTATGGTCATTGCACACTATATAAGCACATGTGGGGTATATTATGGGTCTGGGAATAACACATACTATAATAAGCGGCTTATATTAGGGTTTGAAAATGGCACACTATATACAATATATAGTGTGCCATTCCCAGACCCATAATATACCCAAAATATATCATAATATGTGTCCATTCCAGACCCATTATATACCCCACAAATATTATAATATGTGTCATTCTCAGGCCAATAAGAATATAGTGTGCTATTCCAGGTCCCTAATATTTTTCCACATGTAATTCTAGTATATTAGGGATTAGGGATTAGATCCGGAGATGGCACTTGGCTGTACTCTGCAGCACTCCTTTGGTCTGCCAGAACCCGGAGCACAAGCTTCACCGGCTCCACTCTAGCTACTCCGCTCGTAACACAGCTCTGGCTTATAATATAACAGCTATGAGTTCTACCTATAAGATAGAAGCATCTGGGCATTGATATCTAATAATTAGCTTCCTGCAATTAGTATTCTATGTATTATTGCTTCTCTGGTCTTCTGCCTCACCTTAATTCTTTACATCTCTGCTAAAAAGCTTTGTGAGAAAATATACCACAAATACTGTATATATCATATGTAGGTGCAAAATCTCTTTCTGACAAAGACTTTTCTGAAATTAATATTATTATTATTATTATTATTATTACTACTACCACATATTTATATTGCTTTATATTTATAATAAAAATAAATCCACTAACTTGTCATTTAAATAAAAAATAAAGAAGGACATACTGTTTGCTTGATAAGTTTTGGAATCTCTTGATACAAACCCGCTATTTTGTTGAACAGCCTTCTAAATAAACCTATTCAATTTGCTCTCATGAAATGATCCGTAAGCTAAGCTAACACTGTCTATGAGTAAAGTTCTTTCAGTGATCCCCACTATCTGTGAATGAAGGATGCATTCTATCTTTCACATCTATCAATCTTTATATCCCAGAACATTTATCACTGTGCAATGTTATATGCCATGACACGTAAACAAGCCTTGAGAGAAAAAATACCATTTGCTAGGCGTAGCAGCTCTATCTGATAAATGTCAGGGTTTTGCTCTGTGGTTGATTCTGATTGTACCAAGCTCTGGGCACAAAAGTCATTTATGTTTTTTAAACCAATGCAATTCACAATAACACAATTCAAATGTAGTGAACCCCCTTTCCATTGCACTGTAAATAACTGAAACTACTAATGGAATACAACTGTACCTTATCATCTAATATCAACTGGACAATTCCACTCCTCCCAACTGTGCAGGAATAGAAAGGGAATGGGGTCACAACAGTTTAACACTTTCATTACTCTAGGATGCTCTGTAGTCCTCTCACCCCCTCCACAATATTTACAGTTGCTGTGTAAACCATTGGCAGAGTGAACAGTACAAATTTATTGACACAAAGGAATTAATAGACGCTGAGTTAGAGAAACATGGAACAATAACGGGATATAACTACATATTTAATTTGGGTGGCTGATTTGCTATTGTGGTGTAGCGTGTAAATAGTATTTAGTGGTAGTAACAAAAATGACCCCTTAGATCTTGCTGTGGAGGATTCAGTATAGGGTGCTGCAGGAAGTAGGTAGAGCTGCAATAGTGGTGGAATGTTCTAGAACTCTGGCTTATAGTAAAGTAGAAAGTCTTGCAAGTCCACATATATCTACTCTAATAGTCAAAATTGTGGAAACTTTTTAGAAAATATGAATTTTTGAAGTGTAACAGCTTACACCACTAATGTATTTTAGTTCTTAGCCTAACAATGACATCCCATGGAGCCAACCAATGATTTTAATTAATCAGGCATTATAATATGATACCATGATTGTACTTTGTACAATCATGGTATTGTACAAAGTACAATCATGGTATCATATTATACTTGTACTTTATTCTTTGGTTGTTTCTGACAAACAACTTCTTTAATCGGCTCCAAAGGTTTTCGATCAGAGCTATTGCCTGCCCATTCTAGCAATGTAATATCATTTTCCTGAAACCCCTTTTTGCACTGCATAGAAACATTTCAAGACGTCTGCTGAAATATTAAAGTCTCATTATCACATAGGAGGTCATGTGCTGACGGTATTCATTTTGACTCTAATACATCACTGCCAACACCTTATTGGATCCCTTTTGTGCCATGGCAACACCTGACTGACTCTCAGAACAATCACTCCTATCGGTCAGGTTTGAGTTTAAGAAATCCCCTCTTTATATAAGACAGTTGTGAAATCCATCATGGTAAACTGCATTATAGTTTATATAAAATTATCTAACTTCATAAAATAACAGTTATATGAAAAAAAATCACATAATTAAACCTAAAAACACACATTAGTCAAAAGGTTTCAACAATTTTGGCCACTTATGTATGTGTGCTCTACAACTTTCTATACCAGCTCAGTAAAAATGTAACAATTACTTATAGAAACACTACAGGCTGCTTTTGTAGCTGATAAACAATAACTGCGGTAAGGTATAAGCAAGGTTTGTCTTGAGACTGTGCTGAAACGTGTTTTGTTTTGTTAAATGATGAAATGCTAGTATATACTGCATACAATAGTACAAAGTACTTCTTTTAGACTGCCTTTCTGTAAGGTAAATGTATTATTTCATCATATTTGCCAACTCTCTCTGAATATCAGAGAGAGTCCCTGAAGAGTGGTAATCTCCCTGACGATAATTCAGTTCCAGAAATCGTTGCGGATGACAGCATTTAAAAATTCTGACCTATTTCCCTGCATTGAGGCCTACTGAGACGGCCATTTTCATGGAAGTCAACATGTATTCAAACACTGGCAGGTGGCTAATACGACATTACTGCAATAATGGAAACAGAAATTAACAGCCTTCCCAATAAATACTGAAAGTATTCATTCATTGATAATTTAACAATCAAAGAATACTGGTGCTGCCATTTTTATTGAGAAATATTTTTTGGGCAGGGCTAGATAGGCCATGGGTGGAGCTATTCCCAGGAGACACCCCTTTGGTGGTACAGGATACACATCTACATTTTATTATAGTGGCAGCATTATATAGGAAATAATTATAATTATATAATAGAAAATATAGCTTATTTCATATTATGAAGGTTTACATAAAAGTTCACAGACTATATAAAATATCCATAAAATGGAACTACATTATCATACAAAATATGTATAGTTTGTTTGCAATGAACCGGATTCAGACTTAAGAAAAGAAGGAGTTTTATGAACGCTAGAATTGTAAGTAATCTACAGTAATCTAATCTAAAGCAATCTCCCTACAGTGTTTTTCTATTCACAAACTAAAATTCTTTAAATATCTGAAATAAAATTATTTTTAAAAACTATAATTGCTCATTCTAATGCAATGCAATACCTCCAGAATTGTTTTAATGCTAAATACAAGGTAGCTTGAAAATGTGTACTTTTTATGTGCTTTGCAACAGAAAGAGAATGTGAAATAGAGAAGAAGTGGAAAAAAAAAAGTAAAAAAGTCTTTTTTCATACTACTGTCATAAAGCCTTTGAAAATGTTTTGTAGTAATAGTCATCATTGTCACATTCAAAGAGCAAGATTACAGTATTAATAGTAACAATTGTATAGTAACAGTAAGCACAGATAATACTTTGACACAATAATGATGATTTGCATTAGTAAACTATATAGTTGAAAAGTTTTGAATGTCCCACAAATACTATGGTAATTTTACAATGGCCATCATTTGGTAATTAAAAACATGCTTACTTATTTGTTCTCATAAGCACCACTGCAGATATGTATAAGCACAGCATCAATCGATGGTATCCTATCAATATGTATATTTAAAATTATTTTATTCAAGATCTTGGCAACTCTTATATTTCAGAACAGACTGTATGTATTCTTGATAAGGTGCAATACTTCTTTTACACCTTTAGGTGGCAGTATTGTTGTTGTTGGCTATTGAGAATTTAGATGCCATTATTTGTATTATACGCTTCAGAAGCCAGTTGAGCTTCTAGACAATATTATAGCGATTGTGCCTTAATGCTTTCCATTCAGCAATATATAATTAAGGTTTATTTGTCTTAAAAAAATATATCTGTGTTTAACAAAAATCATTTAGTTAGTTGGGATGTTTACAGTAATACATTATTCTGTATGCTTCTTTTTGTTGTTACATTCTAAATAAATAAAAATGAAAGTTGTTTTACTTACATACACAACAAAATTTAAATATGATATGGCACAGACTTTATACATACAGAGAAATACATCTAGAACAAATACAAAATATTTTGCTAATTCCCTGTGCCCTTCCAGTCCACAACCTGTGATATCAAGAGGAGGAAACAAAGCTGTTTACTCAATTATATTAGCATTACAGATAACATACTGAGTATTCATTTGTGGTCAATTTCTGGATCCTTTTATGTTTGAGTGGGTTATCTCACACAAATGCTCCACCCCCCACCTCTCCTTCTTAATGTACTGCTTTAAAAGTAATTCAGTTACAAGTTTATAAGTAAACAAATTAATATGTTCACACAAACACACACTCACACACACACACAACCACACGCACATATGAAAACGGCACTCCAGGTACCAGGAATTCTAGTAGATAACAGGCTTCTCTAAATGCAAAAACAGTCAAATTTTATTCCACCATTTCAGAGAATTCTTTTCTCTATCATCAGGTTTGTCCCCGATGATAGAGAATAGAATTCTCTGAAATGTAGGAATAAAATTTGACCATGTTTTAGCATTCAGCAACAAGACAAAAATGTTTTCCTATGTTGTGTATATATATATATATATATATATGTTTCAGTTTAAATCCAGATTTGCAAATGTGTGCAGCAAATTTGCATATCCGCATGCCCGCTGCTCAAAACTCTGGATCAGATGCATAGTCATTGTGGAAATTGCGTGGCATCTTATAAATAAACAATAATAACAATAATAATCTATATGAAAAAAGGTAAAAAATAATATAAGGTATATACATGAAAATAAAAAGGTAAAATGCACATTTCATGATATTAAGTGCTACATTTTCCAAGACAAACTTACAAACAATTATTTAAGGATAAAAGCAGTGATAGATTATATTATTTTTCATCTACTGCTAAGGACACAATGCACTGTATAAAGCAGATAGGGTTAACAAAGTTGGGAGAATGGTGGTAATTTGCAAAGTGTTTAGGAAATAAAAGTGTTACAATGAAACCAATAAACTTCTTATCAAGCTTGTAGCTGTATAATTCATATGTAGATGAGTTGTCCTTCCAGTAGTGAAATAGTTAGCCAGCATTAAGGAAGTATCTCTAGCAGCATTTCCTTAATGGGTGGGCAAAAGAATGACCTCACCCCTATGGTAATAACCCTTTCCTTAGGAATGCATTACTGGCTCATATAGTGATAAATAACGACAGCTGGCTCCCCCTAGCAGTAAGACCAAATAACACTACCTTCTAGTGACACTAAACAGTGTGGTAGAGAAAAGAGAAGGGGGAGGGGGAATAGCACTTATTAAACTTAACACTGTTTCCTGTGTTTTGTGCCAAGTGCTTTTTATTGGCTAAATAATATTTGTGAGCTAGAGCTGTCAGAAACAGCAGTACACAAAATCTTCGGGGCAACTTTATTTTACATTGAAGTGCAAATTGAAATAATTTATTTAAGAATGATATTTAAATTCTTTGCAAGGTTTGGAATTTTTGTGAAATATATTTATTTTAAATGCCAGTTTAACTAAGGTTTATATTTCTACATGTGTTTATTATATAAATGCAAACTTAAGTAATAAAAAAGATATATAGTTAGGTGAAGTATTGATTTCTAGCTAAGGAAAATATGCAACTTAACTCTGTAGATCAGTTTATTGCATGTATAACTACCATGTGGATAATGAATAATGGTTCAGATCCAGATGCATTATGTTTAAAGACATAATGTATTTACACTAGTGTAATTACTATGCACTCCCCTAGACACTCCCCTCGCTCATACATTCTTTACCCGTTTTACGCTTGCCGAACCCTACCTTAACTTTACACAGCTTAAGTACTGACGTACGTACAAGCTGCACGTACATAACTGGCTAAGCACGACTAGACTGCTTGATTTATATGCTTCCTCCCGCCTCCAAAGTGTAATTACGGGTGTCATATGGCTGGCACGCCCCCTCGTTTGAAGTTACGCAGTTGCTACTAGGCTGGTACGTACGTTCAGTGTTATGTGGCGTAACATCTGGCGTGCGCATACGCAGCACATAAAAAAAACGCGTTTTTACGTCACAGGCTAGCATAAATACGCTAGTGTACTTAGTCCTGGATCTACCTCAATATGTGGAAATGATGCTTTGCATAAGAACATTATTACTCACATTAAATGCAATTGCGTGCCGTTATATTATTTATTTTAGGATTAGTAGGCATGTGCTGAGGTCATGACTAGGCCTTATCTGTGTGGAGGTTGTATGTTCTCCCCGTGTCTGCGTGGGTTTCCTTCGAGTGCTCCAGTTTCCTCCCATACTCCAAAAATATGCTGGTAGGTTATTTGGCTGCTGAATAAATTAATGTGTGTGTGTGTGTGTGTGTGTGTGTGTGCGCTAGGGGTAGCTCCAATGGGGCAGGGACTGATGTGAATATGAAATATTCTTTGTAAAGCGCTATGTAATCTGATAAGCGCTATATAAAAACCTATTAATAATAATAACTCCTTCCGAAAAACGAGAGTGCCAGGGGCATGCACTCCTCTCTTCCGTGCCTAGTTACAGGCACTTACGTGAGCACGAAGACCTGAATCTAGTCCATTGCGCTGAAACATTTACAAATTAATGAAACATAAAAACATTTGCTAAACTTTCATGGATAATATATGAAATAAAATATTCTGTATATCATAAATATGTATTCTGTTTCTTTTGAACTTAAAAAATGTATTGGGTCAATTACACTAATATCATTTTTTATCTAACTATTGTAATATGTTTAAAGAAGGTTGTTGTAAAGTTTTCGTCCTTCTCATTAGTAAATATATGATATGAT
>WWET01000339.1:108459-129298 GCA_011038615.1 Limnodynastes dumerilii
TTTTTTAAAAGCCGGCTTCACCCGTTCACACTGCGGTGAAAAGCCGGCTATTTAAATAGCTGCCGGCTTGTAAAAAAAAAAAAAAGAAAAAGAAAAAAAAAAGCCGGTGTTTTCAGCGCAGTCTGAACACACCAGGCTAAAATTTTCAAAATTTTGCCCACTGCCTAAAAAGCTGGCTTTTTAGGCAGTGGTAATCTGAACACGGTATAAGTCTCCTCTCACCATCACCCTGCACTCTCCCAGAAAACCGTTATTTCTCCTTCCCCAACTGTAACTGTCACTTTCCCTGCCGCTGGGGCATCTGGGATATGTAGTCTCATCCAGCACTGGCTTCTACATCTGTTTATTAATCCCTGCATAGCAACGGATGTTACAATATTATTATGGGGAGAATATACAGCATATTTTTATTCTCATAAAATATATTGTAATATTTTACTAATATTTTTAAAACAATTTTATTTCATTCTCTTTTGTGAAATATTTTTAAATGATTCATACATGTATTTGGATAAACAGGTGGAAAAGCAAAGGGTCTTAAAATCTGCTCACATAGGGCTTTATTTACAAAGCCCTTTTCTGTTAATTTTGAAGCAGTAATACCCGTTTTCATGTGAAAAAGGGCTTTACTGCATTAAAATGAAGTAGTTCATATTTACAAAACATTGACCACCATGGAACTCTGCAGTTTCCATGGTGATCCATGTAAACATTGCATATGTCCGCCGGCCCATTTTTCTGAATGTGGGCCAGCACTTCATTAAATAAATTCACTAAATACCGGAGTGGAATTTTACACTCCATTCCCGGTGTAAAAATGGAGTGTAATTCCATCGATCTCCCCATATTACCCCCTTTTCTGGGTCCTAATAGCTGTTATTAGGGGGAGGAAAAAGTAAAGTATGTATGAGGAAAATGCTAAGTAAAAATATATTTAAAATATTAACAATAATAATGAAGAAAAGAAAAGGAAGAGTTATAACTTACCTGTCCAGGCAACATGCACATGCACAGTGTTTTTAATGTCGGGTCTTGAAATAAAGACAAAAAAGACACTGCACATGTGCAGGGCTTCATTCACCCTTCATACAGACGCAAGGATACTACAATGTCTGCGATGGCCTCACTTCAAAACATTAAGCTTTGTAAAGAGAGCTCATAGGTAGCTATCAGACCTGGGACGGACCCTGGCAATACTGCAAATAAAGTGGTCATAAAATAAATGCAATCTGATGCTTTTCTTTGTTGGATGTAATTGTGTTTATGTAAAGATGACCATTGCGTATATGCGGTCTTTAAGACCGCATATATGCAAATCTACGTAACGAAACGATACGTAGATTACGTAAAATAGTTACTGAGCATGCACAGTAACTGTCATCGGCATCTGATGGACGTATTTCCGCCGAGGGACGTTGTTCTGGATCCGGCCCATTATCACTTGAACTTTCTTACATCAGATTACATAAGATTTCTTATCATCAGATTTTCAAAATAGGATTTCATGGAAATGCTTAAGCAATTGCTAAATTGTATAATTGTAATTATTCTGTCATACTTAGTAGACTTTGATTTTGTACCTTTAGGTTAGATCTTAAATATGCAAAGGTAAAATATAAATTTTTATTACCTGAAACTTATCAATGATGCTGAATTTAAGTTCAATCACCCTTAGTTCTTGACTGCTTCTGGGATTCAAACGATGATGTGATATAGTTTATAAAATATTTATCAATTGCATAAGATTTTGAATGAGAGTTTTTTTTTACCTTTCCACCTGCTGGAGCCAGTAAAAATAAAATATACATGAACTTTAAGCTGCATATGCTGTTTTTACTTAAGTGATGCTTCCCTAACAAAAATCTTGACAGATAGATATTTAGTACAGGGAGAAATATGGCCAGATGTTTAAATGAATGCAGTGCTATGCAATTAAAAGGCATTTTAAGCTGAAGGAGGCTTGAGGGAGAGTAAGTGGGGAGTTCAGTCAACATCAAACATTCTGACCAGTTGCTGTTTTCAGAAGTTGTATGAAGAGGCTGTGCAGAAGTAACAGCTAGCCAAAGGGCATGATTGTAAAAGGAGATTCCAGGTTCTGATCTCATCACCTCTCTGTAATTACACAATAACATAATGCTGACAATAGATATCAGAAAGCCAGCTCTGTAAATATCCTTTTCCACATGCTCTAATTAACGTAATCACCTACTAGTTGTAAATTACAGTGCTCATAGATGAGTGTTACACATTAACAAAGACAACAAACATCATACGTTTTCATCTTTTTCTTAGAGAAAGATTCCCCAGATTCTAATAACTAGTGATTTTTGAATGCACTAACCCCACTTTTTTATCTGCCAAAAATCCCCACATTGCATAATATTAAACAGCGAACGGCATAGTGTCCAGTCAAACATCTAGCAACCAAGCAAACCTAAGGGAAATAAAGAGTTGGACACCGATAGCTGGGTTTAGACAAGGGAACATGGTATTTATTTAATTGGACCGAATTGTAATTGCAATAAAGTGATCAACCTAACTGATTGACTTTAAGCGAGTTACTTTCAAGGCAGTTAGGTGGCCCAGAAGCAGTGGAGGGTCCAGCAAAATTCTAATTCTTGCAGAGGTCATCTACCTCGACCTGGGTGCCCCCTCCCCCCTGTCTGATCCTCCAGCTAGACACTCGACCCGTACCCAAAGGGACCCAACTGCTAGGGTTTGGTGCCCCCATCCAATGGTTATGTTGCTATGAGAGCTACCCCCGCTCCCATGAAGCAAAAAATATCCCCTGCACCAAACCTTATTTGCTGAACCCTCCACCTCAACTACCACAGCGACGGTATCCTTAAGTACCAGCGACCCCTGTCCACCTATAAGCCTTGCCGTTCCCCAAATAAATCATTAATAAAAATTCTGTTCCCTTTACTGGCCGGGAGTACACCTATATAGGCTGGGACAATCGTGCCTAAGCCTTGGATGTGAAATGGCAAGCTTCCCTTTTTCCAAGATAATTTTGGTTACTGCGTTATTCAGCTTCTTCCTCTTTTTATCAATCTTAAGTAAGTTCTCAGCCCCCCTCCATTGCAATCGGGGAATTATGAGTGACCACAGGAAACGGAGGTGCGGTAAATTATTATGCAGCGCCCCGATGTCATCTTTAATCGTTTTCTCCAAGTCCCAAATGGTTCTACTAACCAAATCATTCCCGCCGAGATGGATTATATCCACCTCCAGCTGACTAAAATTGGAAAGGGCGCGATTAAGGAGGTGAGACAACAATTCCCATTTTAGACCCCTAAACTCTAGCCAGTCGACTTCCCACCCCATCCTTCCCGCCCAAACTACTCAACCATAGCCCCCACCTTTTTATTCAGTTGTATGTGTATCGCTAGCTTAACCCTTTTTTTTTGTTTAATAATATAAATATAACAAACTAACCTACTATTACATAAATTTAACTTACCTACTTAACCATAACCTTATGACAACTAAATTACCCTACCCCTAGTCTTGCACTATAACCAACTCCCAAAGGGAAAAAACAGAGGGAAGGGGTGGAGGGAGCACCTGGCTTTTGACACTCCTAACGAGGGTAAACAACTCCCTGAAAACTCCAGGACACGAATCTAATCCAATGCCCTAAATGGGAGGATCAAAAAAGGAAGAAAATCCCCCCGTGCCCCCCGAAGACGAGCAGCTAAACCTAGGTGTGCCAGAGCTCCTGCGCCCCCCAAAGACACACACTTATAACTAACTTAGCTTATGACTTATCCGGATAAAACATATTTTTTATACACTGTAGACTTCCACCGGTACAGAGCTTTGATCGCGCCTGGCGATTTCCCCTCCAGGACGGTGGAAGTGGCTGCTCCTATACAGAAAGAGTGCGTCCCATATAGGGAGGTGTTCAACCCCAGGGCGGACATGCACCGCTTCATGATGAAACCAAATTGGAATTTTGTTAAGAGGTCCCCACCCTGATGAACTAGCTAGTTGGAGCCTGTCTTTGGCCTCCTACCTTTCCCAGTAAGTTCTTGCAAATGCAACTGGACACACCTATAAGTCCGTGTGCGATGACTAGAAAACCCATCGACCTCTCCCAATCTGATCCATTTTTTATTTATGGACCTTGCAAACCACCGAGTTGTCTTGCATGACCACATTCTTCGCAATCATGCCTGAATTAGCCACTTTCTTACCTGCAACCACCAACTCGCTCACTCTGAAGGCCACAAAAAATGCCCAAGAGAAGGTCACCCTGAAGTTACCTCAGGTACTACTGCTAGCATTCCCCTGAACATTTCCAGGTCAATAGACCTCCTAATGTCCTCACTCCTTGGCTGTTCACCCTTTCATGACTTTTCTTACCAGGGGATGCTTAGTGTAGTCATGAATGCCTTTCACAATAGAAAAGTGTGCAATCCCCAAAGAAGCGCCCATGCACACCCTGGATCTCCCTACCTCAAATTCCTGCCAAATCTAACCCAGGAGTAGATCTACACCTGCCTTACCTTGGCTCTCCTTCTTCTCCATGTAATGTACTCACTCTGACCATGCCCTCTTGTATACTCTCAATGTCGCAGGGGCCAGAGATACATTCGCCAGGGCTTCTAGGCTGGGTTCACGATCTGCCAAAGATGTAAAGGGCATGACAGACCCATGTCCTTGGCCTGAGGAGCCAGCTCCCTGAATCTACCACATTTCCCATGGGAAAGCGCATCTGCAACCCTATTCTCGACTCCGGGAACATGCTTGGCCCTAAATGTTATGTTGTTCTGTAACAGGACCAGTAAGTTGGCCGTGAGCCCCGTCTTACTCCATCCTTTGGGCCATGGTGCAGCACACCACTGCCCTTGAAAATATGCGCCTAATCCCATTGACCCCGCTGCATTAGTGTAAAGCTAGACTGCAAGGTTATACATAACCGGGTCCTCCCAAATGCACGTCCCATTGCAGCCCGACAAAAAAGAGATCCATACTGCCATGTCATTGAGACTGTCACAAAATGAGGAGCCAGCCTCACGCCCGCCGTTGTCCGCTCCAACCGTCACCAAAAAACCTTGCCTATAGGTATAACCCTCCAGGCAAAGTTCAACAGCCCCATAAGGGACTGAACTTTTTATTAGAATGGCTTTCTGACGTTTCTGTAAATCTGTAAGTGCCTCCCTCAGCTGCCGCACTTTCTCTGAGGGAAGCCTGCACAGACTGGCAACGGTATTGATTTCAATACCCAAATATGACAGCTTGTGGGCCCCTCTGTCTTGTCAGATGCCACAGGGATGCCAAAATGGTAAAAAAAAAAAAAAAAGGTCTTTGGCGGAAAAAAGGACATTTGCACATACCTCCGACGCAGCACGGCCAATGCAAAGGAAGTTATCAAGATAATGCGCTATTAGTTGGTGGCTCAACCCTACCTGCACGCACCAGTGCAAAAAGGGTGTAGCCGGAGGAGTCTGAAATCAGACTCGATATCCAACTTTGCCATAAGGGCGTCTTTCCCGGCAGAATGCACCATATGAAGCTCCTCCTCAAAAGACTTATACACCACCCAGCATTGGGCCGGTTCGATGGCATCATTGACTGAGCCACACTTCGGGTATGACAGGTGCTGTATCAGCTGAAATTTTTCAGGGTTTTTTTTGGGAACCAGGGGGAGGATTGCGGGCCCCTTTTGCGGTTCTCCGGGGAAACCACAAACCCCTCCAGCGGAGAACCGCTGAAGGGGCCCGCAATCCTCCCTTTGCGCACCTCCTCCATGACTTTCTGCTCAAGTATATCTGGATACTGTCTCAAGTACATCCGGATACTGCCTAGCTGACCTGAGGTTACGTGGGCATACCGTGCTAACTAAACCACCTATTGGCAACCTAAAACCATGCTCGAAACCTAAACCTAACAAACTTGCTACTTCCTAAATGGGATATATTTCTAACCAGGGGTGCATCGACTCCAGCTTAATTGGGGATATTGCCTTGGGTAATGGCCCTGATCCCGGGCTGATTACGGGGGGATGACGGGCAACTGAACGCAGCAGTCCCTGGCTGGGTGACCCCCCACACACACACACACATTTAACGCAGGAGTGCCTATATCAGCACGTTGCTACCCTGGTGCATCTGGAATTGTTAAAACCGAAGCACCTTCATTTTCCTATGGCAAGATTAGTGTTCCCTTCCCCCTTTTTTGCTGGGCGATGGGCTTCCGAAAGGACTGGGAATCACTAGAGAATTTACTGGACTGGGTAACCGAAGTCCACACCTCAATATCCTTTGTGCCAAAGTCGATGCACTGATGGCCCTCCTGCTTCTTCCTAAAGCCCTCATCATACGCCCTCCAAACCACTCCCCTAAAATTTGTGTGCATGTCCTGAATTAGCTGCATATAGCACCATAAGGCCCTCGACTCACCTTGCTGGAACTCTATGTAGCTCGCCGCAAATACACAAAAACCCTCCCGCCACCTAGCAAAGGTTTTATAGGCCTCTTTACCTACCCCCTTCCTCCTTTTGTGACTGCCACTACCAGACCCTTCCTTGCATCCTCTGTAAGGGAAAACATGTCTACATATTTACCTTTTTTTATCCTGACCCTGACTGATGGCCTAATCTGCCAATAAATAGCAGTATTTGCGCATTTCATGGCCGGGTCCCTTGGCCTAGCCACCTTTTTTGCCCAAGAATCTGATGGAGCCTTCCCCCCTTTCTCAGCACTAACCCCCTATTGTTTGGCGAAGCAATTTCATCACCTTGCTCGGCTTAATTTGGGAGTCCACAGATCCTATCGAGGAAACCCCATCCGAAATTGAGGGTGAGCGATCTAGGCCGGACACCGGCGCTGACTCAACGATCCCAGCGGCATCACCTGAAGTTGGCGTTTGCATTGAGGTACCCGGGTTCTCCTCCCTGGAATGCACCATCTGACCCTCGACATTTCCAGCCTGAGTGGACGAAGGCCCTGGAGGAACAGAAATGTTAGTGCTCTGCGCCAAACCAGATTGAAGATGCTGCAAGCTCATAACCCCGCTAGCTGTCTGCTACCCCCCAAACGTCGGCTGTACTATCACTCGTGCTCCCTTGAACAGCTGTCATCGGGAAACCTTCAGGTGTAGAGGCAGACATAAAAGGCATAAAAGAATAGGGGAAATCAATGGGTCCTGCATTAACCCCCTGTGGCCAAAACTGCTGCGGAAAGAAACCTGGGGGACAGAACCACTGTTGACCTTGCTGCGCACCACCCTGCATCACTGACCTTTCCTTGCTTTCCCTTGATCCCGCTCCGGACTGAATGCGCCATACATCTCTGGAGCGCCCAAGGCAGGAAGAAGCTGCCGAACCCCTTCTGGATTGACCCTTTGAAAAAATGAAGCGCTAGAGCCCCTGCTGGCGGAGGATGATTGCTTATTTCTGCTAGCTGCATGCTTACTTTTATCAGTATGTTTCCTCAGCCTAACTGCAGCTCTATCAGAAGCAGGTGTCACAAGTGTTTCAGGAATAATTTCTGAACTGCCCTGGGAGCTAATACCTCCGGCCTCTGAACCTCCACCTTTCTGCTGATGACCAGAAGCTGCCACACCAGAAGCCCCCTGTATGCCCACAGCCACAGGCCCCACCGCTACTCCTTCCACCATATTAACTGCCACCGCCGCCATTTCATCCACCGCTCCATGTCCCGCTGCCTGAGCCTCGGCTGTGACGTCACGCTGCTTCAGGCAGGAGCTGGAAGCACGCGCACGTGTCGAAATGGCCGGCTCGACTCTGAAGTGGAGGGGAGCCGCCTTGGTGCATACTGGCCGTGGCATCTCTAGGCAGAAAATCTGCAGTGGGGAACACGCCGGCAGCAGGGGGAGATGACCAGAGGAAGGGGAATGGGTCAGTTGCACTATGGGGTCCTTGATTCTTTGTAAAGATAAATCATTTTTGTTTCATTTTCTTTTTCCTCTGCTTCTTTTGGGATTCACCTTTCACGTGTGTTCTAAAGAGTACATAGAAACTAGTAAGAACTTTTCACCTGTGTCTTGAGGTCGGTCACCTTCGAAGCACAGAGACCTACATACAACAAAGGATAATGGTAGTTGATGAGAAATGGCTAGAGCTGAATCTGGGGTGGGCTGCACAGCCACAAGGGTTAAAGGGGCAACGTCTCATGTTTGGGGCATTCTAAATGTAACAGTATGACAATGACAGTCTGCCATTGACATCACAGTGGCACCAATACAGAGCCATCAGACACTTTTTCTGTTTCTACCCTCCTTTCTCTACCCATTTATTAACAGTGAACCATATCACGGTGGGGGGACCACCTGCTGCATACTGAGAAAACTGCTATTCGCAAAGTGTATCCACTGTATATAAGCTTGGACAAGTGGCTGTGACTTTCCCATGCTGGCCCAGCTTCAGTTTTCTCACTATAGGGTTTTTTTAATCAAGCCAAACCATTCGCCAAACTTGGACCTTACAGATTAAGATCCTCCTGTTGGTAAGTTCGATTTTTTTTAAATATTATTTCAAGAATTCATTTAATAGTCAGATATTAGTGATAAATACAAAGTAGTGTTGAGTTGTTAATCACCAATTGCATTGTGTTGTGGTTAAACGAATGCTGGTTAACTTAAAAGTACCTAAATGGCCTCCTTGTGATTCACAATAAGGAAACACATCCACAACTTATATACACGCACCTAGAGAACCGTCCGTACCTGGCAGTCCTGAGACCGGGAGTGTGGTTACCTTCATTTTGTAGCATCTCTGAATCACGTCTGTGCATATATTTAGGTGCGTCTGCGGACTTTACTCTTGTCTGAATCAGGTCCGATGTCCGCAATGTTTCCATCGTGGCTAACAGGTCCTGCATGTCACGGGGAATGTAATTGGTCCTATATCTTGTGATAAACCACTGGAATATATTTTACCAGTTTTTCTCTATCTTAGATTACTAATTCTCAAAAACTTTACATTTTTTTGGTTTTATCTTCAAGGTCATAAATTAATGTTATTTATGTTACAATGTAGTAAAACTGTTTCAGTTATGGAAAATGCACATTGTGATTGATATTTACCTGTTAGCTTTGCACATGGGAAAAGAGAATGGGGAAGCATGGTGACAAGCGTACCTGAGCGGCTGTGCACTTCTGGTACTTTTATAGAAATGGCTCCATCTTAAACTAATCAGTCATTATCAGGACTTCAAATGTAGCTTGGGAGAAATTGGATTATATATTTTACTCTGAATATTTTATAATAGTTTTTTTTATATAACATCAGCATATTATGTAATGCTGAAGGAGAATAAAGATACCCCATTACATAAGTTCCACAGGTATAATTTAATATTTCTAAAACATTATGTTGTTTGCATGAATTTATATGACATAATGTAACTTATCTCTTCCAGTGTATGGTCATTGTAACAGAACTACTGGATAAGGCTTGTTTGCATTTGTCCCATCTCCTGGCTTCTGTTATATTCCTGTATTATAATAGCATCTAGCTTAGAGCCATAGATTTTGCCCTAGGGAACAAAAAGGAAAACTGGTGCACATTAGCCTTGAACTGGTAAACAAGTTAACCTTATACATTAACTTACTTTCAATTTGAGCCCTGGGCAACCTCCACTTTCGCATACACTAACTTACAGGCCCGTTTAAGGTTTCTTGAGAATAATACCTAAGATAAGAGTTTGCATTTTGCTCTTTGTAGTGCACAAACATTTCCACATTTCTAAATAACTAATCTAATAAATAAAATTTTGCACAAAGCTTACTTATTCTTTTAATGGAACAATTTTTTTTCTTTACAACCATGTAAGGTAATAAAATGCTTCAAAAGTCAAACATGACATAATAAATTATTAAAATAATTTCATTCTCATGTAAATTAAATCTATAAATAGAGATATATTAAACAGTAATTTAAGGGAAATAACAAAGGTCAATTTAATGGAAGAGACGATTCTAAATTAGTAAGAGGTTGGTCATTGGACTGGTGTTTAAAAGTCTTCACAGCGATGCTCTGAATTTTCATCCTCCTTCCACATAATGGGGCTGATTTAGAGATGCGATTGCGAAAAGATCGCAAATATACGCACCTTAGTTAAGATCTTACCATGTTCCAGCCCACTGCATAAACAGTCACTCCCCTTGCAAACAGCGGTGGATCTTAAACTTAGACCACCATTGACTAACCCTAACTCTGCGCTGTCATTTGAGATCTTAAGTGACGTAGTAGCGTTTATTTGAGATCCTAAGTGTCAGCCCGCGCCCACATTCCCTCATTTCCCTGCCTCCCATCGCCCATTTCCATGCAAATCCTTAAGATCTTAAACTTTCCCAGCACTTAAGATCTTAAGTACTTGCGATTGATTCATACATACGCTCTTAGCGAATTTACGCTCCTAACCGCTACGTAGACAGCGTTGTACTATTACTACGCATGCGCAGTAATGCGAATTTTCTAAGATCCTAAATATACGCTCCTAAGTGCTGTGGAAATCGTATCTCTGAAGCAGCCCCAATGTTATGCCAATATTAAAAAGCCAGGCCCTGAATTTAGGCAAAAGTTTGAAGACCTTTTGGAATTCTAATATGACTTGTCGAGCTAAACAAAATATTGCTATGTTGTCCTAATAACACAGAGAAAGGTTTAGCCATGTATCAGCATTAAACTAAATGTTAACAGTGCCTGAGGAAATGTAAACATTTACGATAAAGTGTAGAAGAGAACATATATTAACAGGAGACTGCAAGTTTCAGCACTTTGTTACAGATACACTGTGTTAACTCCTTTCCAGTTTTCTTTGGCAGTGAATGAGGACAGGTGGGCGCCTTCAGGTGATATGTGTGGACAGATTGATTGAATTATTCCACCCCAAGAGATTAATGTGTTACCTCAGCAACCTGTTTACATTCCAGTAACCCAGTCACATTGCTAAAGACAATACTTTTTCATATTCACAGAAGGTCATATTAAAAAATATAGATATGTAAATTTAACAAACAATACTCCCTAAATGTAGTCTAATTATATACTTACATAATCTTACTTTTAAAAAAAAGAAGCTAAGTGGAAATAATTCTAGACCTGAAATTAATGACAGTAGTTGGAACATATTATGTAACTTATTGGACTGGTTCCAGAGTTCAGTTCCTGCTGTACATGGCTGTCCAAATGCAGTAGTAGCAGGGATCCGATGCCAGATTCCCCCTCTATACAAATGGGTGTGGGTCCCCGCTTAGAACGGCCCTATTGTGATAGGGTTGTTTCCTCCCAGCCAGTATCGAACTAGCTGAGATTTCGATTGCATATGCCTCGAGGAGGCATAGTAATTAATCCACGGTGCTCCGAAAAGTAAGTAAAAAAAAGTTCCCCTCACCTTATTCTAATTTTAACCCTCCCACCTCATTACCCGAAACCTAACCCTCCCTTCCCCGCAGCCTGACCTTAACCCTCTCTTCCTGGAAGCCTGACCCTAATTCTCCCTTCTCTACAGCCAGATCCTAACCCTCCATCTCCCTCAGCCTAACCCTAACTCTTCCTCCCCTGCGGCCTGACCCTAACACTCCCTACCCTGCACCCTGGAGAGGTTACTCACCTTTCCCTATGGTCCGGCAGTAGCAGCGGCGGAGGGATATCAGCGGTGACGGTATTTGTGAATGTGAATAGGTAAAGTATGTCGATTGGCATACTCACTCATTCTAAAAAAAAATTATAAACTTGGGAATATTCGAAATAGGGACATCAGAAAAGGAACTTTCGGATGTCCCTATTTCGGAAATTAGATATTCTAACCGGAGACTGACAACGATCCATACTTACCTGCAGGTGAGAGGAGACCCCTTGCCTCTCTTCGGATTAATTCCAACACAAGACTCCCACCTGAAGACTTCACCACTTTATATGCCTTCACTGTACAATTTATATAACGCAGCAGAAATGATTTCCACATTCTGCCCCGTCATATGAAATACTCTAAGTATGAAAATATGGAACCAGATCCATAATTGCGATTGGAAAACGCCCTTTTAGAGAAGTCTGGATTCGGATCATTATTAATATTATAATGTATTATCATCCTAATCACTGTCAAAATAATTATATTGAAAATCATAATAATATTATTTTTATGTGTTTGGACCCCAGATCAATAGGTGCATGAGGATCCGCAAACACAAGATACAAAATGCATGTATCCATATGATCGCTCATTAACCCCTCTCCTTGCACAGAGGCCTGCTTTAATCTCTCCAACTCTTGCAAACAGAAAATGGCAGCGGTGCAGAAGTAATACCAAGGTGTGCAGGCTTGTGGTTGCAAGCCAGCCCCTCTGTCAGAAAGTCATGAAGTGACATTCCTCTTATGTTCGGACGGGTCAGCAGATGATTTCATATACACCAACCCTAGATCTTTTGGCTATGCGCAATAATGATTTGAGCCACATATGCTCCTATATTGGTCCATTTTTCACTATCAACTTCAATAAATAAGTTTGTATCTAGCTCAAATTCCATTATTTTATTTGCATGGAAGGACTTTGGACAGCCAGAGTGTAACTTAAGTCTTCTGAATGAAGCGTGGGTAAGTACAGTAGTCTAGACTTGTGTGCACTAAGAGGGTTCTATAATAATAAGTTCTATAATGTAAACTAGTTAAGAGGAAATATCCATAATCAAACTCAACCCTTCTGTTGGAATCTATTCATGTAATAGAAAACAAACCTCCTGATTGGTGTTTACTAGTAATTATGTAGAGATCCACATATATAAACATTTAAATGCTATGTCTAGATATTGTAGGGAGCAGGGCCACGACACATTCTTCCTCAATGTGTTTATATTCCTTTTGTGTTCAGTGTAGATTTGTTTCCTTTGAACACTTTAGTATGTTGTGTTTAAATAAAGGTCAACAGTAATTGCTTACAATAAGGATTAATATGAGAGGAAGGGCTTTGCATTTCAATGAATGGTGGATTGATCTAATAAATGCTTATTGTTGTAAACTGAAGAAAAAGAGAAAGGTCACACGTGTGATTCATTGCAACATTGCGGATTTTATTTAGGAAAAACAAAGTTATGACAACAACCAAAAAAAGTTTAAATTTCAACTGTCATCTTCTTCATTGTACTCATGGGACCGGATGGTGAGTTCTGCTGACACTACATACGCAACACCTTCACATCGGCAGCAGAATTATGCAATCAATGAATTTAGCAATTTTTTAACTATTATATATCAGCAGAGCTATTTCTGTTTAATTTATTTATTGGATTATTATTTACTCACATCATTTGGCGCTGGTTTCTTTTCTTGTTTCTTTTTTCTGAGTCAGTTTATCTAGCTGTCTTGTTATTTGTTTCCTAATTTTTGGAATTAGAAGAGATTTTCTTTTTTCTTTCTTATAACACTCTGTAACGTGCCAAATTGTATTTTTCTGGCTTTGGATTTCTCATGGAAATTTTTGACTGAATTCATCTGTGATAGAAAATATTTATTTGAACCCAGGTTAATTTAATAGTTAACAATGAGAAATCCAGAATAAAAATTGTAAAGCAACTATGTAACATGTTTTCACTGTATAAAATATTAATAAATATATATAACACCCTATAGACTGCAAGATGAAGAACTCCCTCAAGCCTTTAAATGTTGACATTCTAACTGACAAAATTGTAGTGAGGGTAACCAAGAGGTGCCGAGAGGGGTGGAGGGCCAGCACTGGTGCCTTTTTTTTAAATGATTATTATTATTCAACAGCTATTGGAGTAGGGGAAACAGCGTCGTCAGCTTTCTGGGTGGCCTCCATATGCGGAATTCGCTAGATCCACTGATGGTTCATCTTTGTGCAGATGTGCAGAGGCACCAAGAAGAAGCAGAGTCACACAAGCTTCAGAGACACCACACAGAGTTGTAAGGACAAGGAGGTTAAGAAAATTGAAAATAAAGGATAAAACATATTTATTTCATATTGAATATATCAAAACATAATGAGACACTGAATATTAAAACACATATATTCAAACGCTTCCTCAAGCTGAATATGGACAAAACATCCATTTTTGTTTTTCCTCCCCCTAGGATTTCCTCTCCCCCCTCCATCACCATAACCTCTGTTTCCTCATCCCCTCAAGTTCGCTGCCTAGGTGTCATCCTTGACTCACTTTACTTTATACCACACATCTGTGCCCTCTCATTCTTGTCGTTTCCACCTGCGCAACATTGAATGCATCCTTTCCTTCCTCACCAATGAAGCTACTAAAACTCTCATCCACTCTCTAGTCATATCACGCTTCAACTACTGTAACCTCATCCTCGTAGGTCTCCCGCTCACCCGTCTTGCCCCCCTTTAATATATACTCAATGCTGCTTCCAGGCTCATCTTCCTCTCACACCGCTTTACCTCGGCCTTTCCTTTATGTCAAACCCTCCACTGGCTTCCTGTCCGCTTCAGACCTCTCTTTAAACTCCTTATCCTCACCTTTAAGACCATCTCCTCATCCACTGCTCCCTACCTCTCTTCCCTCATCAACATGCACACCCCTTCCTGCCCTCTCCATTCTGCTCACCAGCGCTGTCTGACCTCTTTACTGTCCAGGACTTCTCTCTTGCTGCACCTCTGCAATGGAATCACTTCCCTTCTTCCGTCAGACTCTCCCCCACATCTAAATATAAAAATATCACATAAATACAATAAAGTGAAGCATTCTGTGCTTGCTTCACTTTATTATATTTTTATATTTAGATTGTATTTTATTATATACTATGCCGTCCATCCCTGCCCTGTATGTCTGTACTGTGGTGCCCTATAAATAAACGATAATGATAATACATTTTTAACATACAATACAGAGTCTACATACACACAGGAGCCAATTAACAATTAATTATAAAATTACTGGAGCAATCTTCACGATTTATATATATTGAGGCATTTATTATTAATTCTTTATATTGGGGCAATGATTATCAATTACTTAAATAAGAATGCCAATGTTTATTAATTATTTGTATAAGGGGAGATATTTTATTATTTATTTTTGTTAAACAGGTATTATTTCCTGATTTCACTACATAGAGTATGATATTGGTTTTAATATATGCTGTCTCCTTATGTTTAAAGATTTGAATTGATTAATAATAAAGTATAGCTTTTTCTGTAGAGGGATGGCCTAGCGCTTTAAACTGCTATGCATGCACCCAAGGAGGTACAGCCACACACCCCCAATGGTGTGAAAACACATCTCCTTCAACAGTGCAAATGTATCTGTAGTAATCAATTATGGGGAGCCTCAAGAAGTTGCTCTACTGGGGCCCAGAATTCCTCTTGGCAGCTTTGAGGATAACCACATCTTAATGATCTTCCCACTTAGTAATACTGGTGTATTACATAAACATGTGTATAATTAATTTAGAGATAAGGGGCCTGATCCAGACTTAGGACCGTATTCAGACTTCCGTGCGTATATTTAGATACATTTCAACTGCACATGCTTAGTAACTTTTTGTATGTAGTTGACGTAGACTATTCACACGGAATTGCCTTATGGACGAAAGTATGATAGGCACGTGTGTACATACGTCCGAATATTCAACGCAAATATACGCACGATTTTAAGTGAAAATGGGTGGAGCGATGCATTTAAATGAATTTAAATGCATTTAAATGAAGGAAAGCGGGCGTGGCTATCTTGATAGGCATGTACGGAGGACACAGACGCACGGGACGGCGCATGGAAAGTTAGAGGTGGTCTATGGTGGTGTAAGTCTACGTGAGCATGGATTAGCAAGAGGAGTGACCGGGGGTTTGGTGGGTGTTCCTTGCTATGTGCGTGTGTATATTTGCGGTCGCGTTTGAAAACGAAAGTCTGAATACGGTCCTTAATAACGAAAGCTGATTTACAAATGCGGCAAGCATAAGCCGGGCTCTGGGAGTGCATTGCGCATGCACGTGCCAGATATTACACATCGGAACAATGATCGTACATAATTTGTTTATGTATAACAGAAATCCGTACGATAGGATGTGTGATCACTACGCATGGCCGAATATACGCATTGTGGGTTGGTTAGGCATTTAAATTGCACAGTGTGGGCTGTGTTAGGCTCTTACATATGACCACAGATACGCAAGGAAAGGTTAAGGCAGGGTTCTGAACATGTAAGTCAGCTAAGTTACATGTGTGAGAGGTGAGTGCCAGGGGGAGTGCATTATCCTCTATAGTGCGTAACTTAGTCACGCTTGCGTACATAAAAATATCTTAAGTCTGGATCAGGCCCAAGGATGGTAATCAAGTAGTAAAGACACTCTCAAAAAGTGATATCAGCATAGTAAATATAGGAAAAAGGGATAATATATAATATTACAATAGAATTTACAATACACAATATATTTACAGTATCATTTTACAATTTTACAATAGAATAAGTACTACTGTACAACATTCAAACTAAATATTTTTTAAAACAATAGTGAAAACTAAAATGATGTATTACATTGAGTTATTATATAAATACAGTTGTCTTTTCTTTAAGGAGTTAGAGAGAGAATACTTGAAGGATATCAAGCTTTAATCTGCAATTACGCTAATTTTATTAGTAGGTCACCAAAAAAAGCATAAAAATGCCCAAACCAATTTATTGCTTTCATATATAAAAAAAAAGGGTAATTCATTGAGGACAACCCCCAAAAAATAGTTCTTTATATTGGAGCAATGATTATCAATTACTTAAATAAGAATGCCAATGTTTATTAATTATTTATATAAGGGGAGATATTTTATTATTTATTTTTCTTAAATAGGTATTATTTCCTGATTTCACTACACAGAGTATGAGATTGGTTTTAATATTTGCTGTCTCCTTATGTTTAACGATTTTAATTGATTAATAATAAAGTATAGCTTTTTCTGTAGCGGGATGGCCTAGCTCTTTAAACTGCTATGAATGCACCCAAGGAGGCACAGCCACACCTCCCTAATGGTGTGAAAACAAATCTCCTTCAACAGTGCAAATGTATCTGTAGTAATCAATTATTGGGAGCCTCAAGAAGTTGCTCTACTGGGGCCCAGAATTCCTCTTGGCAGCTTCGAGGGTAACCACATCTTAATGATCTTCCCACTTAGTGATACTGGTGTATTACATAAACATGTGTATAATTAATTTAGAGATAAGGGGCCTGATCCAGACTTAATAACGAAAGCCGATTTACAAATGCGGCAAGCATAAGTCGGGCTCTGGGAGTGAACTGCGCATGCACGTGCCAGATATTACGCATCGGAACAATGATTGTACATAATTTGTTTATGTATAACAGAAATCCGTACGATAGGATGTGACATCACTATGCATGGCCGAATATATGCATTGTGGGTTGGTTAGGCATTTAAATTGCACAGTGTGGGCTGGGTTAGGCTCTTAAGTACGACCACAGATACGCAAGGAAAGGTTAAGGCAGGGTTCTGAACATGTAAGTCAGCTAAGTTACATGTGTGAGAGGTGAGTGCCAGGGGGAGTGCATTATCCTCTATAGTGCGTAACTTAGTCACGCTTGCGTACATAAAAATATCTTAAGTCTGGATCAGGCCCAAGGATGGTAATCAAGTAGTAAAGACACTCTCAAAAAGTGATATCAGCATAGTAAATATAGGAAAAAGGGATAATATATAATATTACAATAGAATTTACAATACACAATATATTTACAGTATCATTTTACAATTTTTTAATAGAATAAGTAGCAGGGCACTACTGTACAACATTCAAACTAAATATTTTTTAAAACAATAGTGAAAACTAAAATGATGTATTACATTGAGTTATTATATAAATACAGTTGTCTTTTCTTTAAGGAGTTAGAGAGAGAATACTTTAAGGATATCAAGCTTTAATCTGCAATTATGCTAATTTTATTAGTAGGTCACCAAAAAAAGCATAAAAATGCCCCAATCCAATTTATTGCTTTCTTATATTAAAAAAAAGGGTAATTAATTGAGGACAAACCCCAAAAATAGGCCTGTGGCCTCTTGTGCTTTAATAAGTACCAAGAAGTCATAAAAGTGGCTAACAGTGAACATCAATGTTTCACATAGTAAACTTTAACATGATATAGTCTGTCTCTTACTTCTTGTTTGTATCCCAATTGATAAATTCTGTGCATTATGCTGGCACAAAAAAAATAAGCAAGTAATCAATATATAATATGATTAATCATGTCTATCTCATTTAAATGCAATTATTAGTTACTGCTAATATGTTTATGTAGATTTTACAATGATTAATGGCTAAGAAAGAATTATCCATGAACGCATCTACATTTATGTTATAATTTTATGTTGATTTTATATTCTTCCTTGTTTTTTTCTTGACCTATTACGGATCACTCATTTTTCTCAGAAAGGAGATAGCATTCTTTTAATGCCTAGAGCAGTGTGACTTCTAAATCTGGCCTCATGTGCAACAGGAAGGGACACTAATGAACAACTTCCTCAGAGATTGTGCTATCTGTATATTTTCACTGCATACTTTTTCTGAGGCAGGTCTGACAATGCACCAAAGGAAATAAAAAGCATTTTACTGAGTAGATATAGCCCAAGCATGCAGCCAGTATGACATTTTCTTTCATTTGCCTCGTGTGTGCTTGACAAAGGAAAACCTAGTATGCTATGTGGAATGTGTTATCACTTAAGCATCGCTTCCTGTATACCTGATAAAATCTGCACTTTTTAACATTTAAAATAAAAGAACTATGTTTATTTATATAATGCTAAAGCTCAGTTTCTATATGGAGGAACCAAGTTTACATTTTACATTTAACAAGTTGTGCAAATTTAACTGTTTTTAATGTATACATGAATTAATCTTTTATAGCATAATTTAGTTAGAAGCTGAATAACAATAAAAAAATGTTATCATATGTTTAGTACTTTGATAAATAAATATTGCATTATTTTACTGAATTCTTTTCATTTCAGTTTGTGGTTCCATACTGAACTTCAAAACACACATTTAAACTTCCATTTCTTTCCTCCATTAATCTGTTACACTATTACAGGATGGCTCAGAACTTGCAGATGTATTTGGCAGTAATGAGTTAATTGCCTTAAGGTGAAAAGTACACATCAAACAGAAAGCAGCTGCTAGGCCTTGTAGAAGGATGCTGGGTGTCATGCTGAAAAATAGACAAAAAAGCCCCCTGGGAAACAAGAAAAGGGTGAGAACTAAAGTGTAGTCCAGCATTCCTTGCTGTGTTTTAACACCTTCTGTTCTGATAAGTGCTTCATATGCATTTCAAAATCAAGTGTTTTAGTCGGCTCTTGCATTCGTATGGCTAATCCTCGAAAGTGACCCACATATTTGAACTAATTATGTATTACAGCACTTCCTAGTTAGTGCAAAATTATTTAGTCGTATCAGGTGATACCGGCAGATCATTCACCTAAAAAACAAGATGCATTTTCTTATGTTAGCAATTTTTTATTGTGGATTATACATATTTTATATTCCAAGAGCACGGCAGAAGGACAGAATGCTAAATTGTTTAGTGGAAAATGATTAAAATAAAAGGTTGAAGGTAAAGGGAAGATGTTTCCGTTCCGATGCTCTCAATTTCGGAAGTGATATTGCCAATAGCAGAATGTCGGCTGTTTCATTGTAGACAAAGCTCTAAATTTGCAAAAATATATTTCGACACTGGCAAAAGTTGAAATATGTACTGAACTCTGCTCCTGCTTCCCAGCTAATGGCAAGGGTTAGGAGTTATGGTTAGGGTTAAGCAGGGTACACACTGGGTTGTTCAGCAGATAATCTTTCCAATCACACAATCAAAAGACCATTTCACCAGATATATTACCAGTGTGTACGGTCCAAAGGTCTCCTAACAGACACAATACACACTTGCAAAAAGCAAAAGATATCTTTCCATGGTTGATCTGGCATGTGACAAACTCCAAAAGATCAAATCAAAAGATCACAGAACATCTTTGGACAGTGCACACAGGTAAGATATCTGGTGAAATAGTCTTTTGATTGTGTGATTGGAAATATTATCTTTCGAAAAAGCCCCAGTTTGTACCCAGCCTTAGGAATTAGGGTTAGGGTTATTGTAATGCTGAACAAACAGGTTGGCGGCATTATAATATTAGTGCAGACAGGAGCCACAGTAACGACCCTGTCTGAATGAAAGCAGCTGATGAGGGAACATCGTCAGCGTGTCAGTGCCAGCATGTTCACTTTCATATTCAGAACCACTCCCGAATGTGAATATCCTAAAGATCCATAAGTAATGTAAAAACTTTCCTCCACAGCTTTTTATCAGCATATGTACTAAACATCATATCAACAAAGTTGCTGATTTGCTGGGCTTTTGCCATCAATATTTAAAAGGGTTACTCAAAAGCAGAAGCCCCACAAGTGGAGTATATTTTACAAGATAGCGAGTTTAGCCTTTAAGAACATTTGGCTGGATTTAGACTAAAGTAATTGCTTGAACTTAGTTACTCCTGGGCTAAACCATGTTGATTGCAGGGGGAGTCAAGTTAATTGTATTCTTTGCATGCTTTGAATTGCTTACTGCACACAGATAGTGACCAGTGTTACTATCACACTGTTATTTAGACTTGGGATAGGAAACATCACCTCTCAACTCTGATACTGTTTGCAACAGATGAAATATGACATGTTGATTGGGAGTCAAGTTAATTGTATTCTTTGCATGCTTTGAATTGCTTACTACACACAGATACTGACCAGCTTTACTATCACACTGTTATTTAGACTTGGGCTGGGAAGTATCACCTCACCTCTCTAATACTGTTTGCAACAAATGAAATATGACTCCCCTGCAATAAACATGGT
>WWET01000339.1:136765-151952 GCA_011038615.1 Limnodynastes dumerilii
GTGCTAGGGGCGTGTAGTTTGATACGACGAGCGTACGTTCGCATTCGCCCGTCGTTGCGAATTTTCGTAGCGCTGGATCAGGCCCAAAGTCATGGAAGAAGAGGGTTAGGGTCATGCAAGGATAGACTTAGGGTTAAGCTGCAGGGAGGGGAATTTTAAGGTTAGGCTGCAGGGAGGGGAATCTTATGGCCAGGCTGCATAGAAGGAAGTCATGGAAGGAAGGGTTAGGGTAATGGAAGGGGAGTGTAAGGGTTGGGGTTAAATTTTGATTTACCAGTCGTGGTACCAACTTCGATGTTCCAGGGATCAATTGATTTGCCTCTGTGAGAGAACGGCCTCTGGAGAGAACCGCCTTTTCGAAAAAGGGCTGTTCGCAGCGGAGACTCATACTATGCTAGGACTCTGTGGACTGTCCTCTCTCACATATCGATGCTTTGAAAGCCTTGAAATACTTCATGTTGTTGCATAATATAATGTATTCTATTTTTCATTGAAATAAAGTTCAGGTCAAATTGAAACATGTCTGTCTTTTGCTAAGTCACACATATGCAACATTAAGTGTGGCGTGATGGCATAGATAAACAACTTGAAAGTATCCGCTTTGATGTTAGAGTATACAAGGAGTGTTAAAGAGCTCCAATCAAAAAAAAATGTGGCTTAGAAGATTGGACTAGTTTTGCTTATATCAGTTATTAATAAATATGTCATTAATACTGAAGAGTCTACATTTCTAAATAAAAACCATCAGAAAGTACCCAGACTGTCTGTTACTCAGCGTTTATAACAGCTGTTAGACATTCTCACAAACTTCATTTACTGGGAAGGCAGAATGAATCTCATCTGTACTTGAGCATTAAACTGCCACAGCAATGAAGAAAAGAAATACAGTCACTTCAGATGTGCTACGTCTAACAAACTAGTTTGTGCTTTAATGAAAATAGATATTTATTAAAATTGTGTGTATTCAATCTGACAGGAGACATGTAACACATAGGACTTGATTCACATTTAAGAGTAAAATTGTGAATTTACCTAAATATACACACATGAAAAATCTGCAATACCGATTCAGAGTTAACCACTACCTCTGTGTCAGGATGGAATGTTAGGACGGAAGTCTTTCCTGCGTATAATTAGGTATGTATGGACTTTATTCGCTGTAAACAGGACGTGCGTTTAGGTGCTTAAAATTGCTTATGATTCCAAGATACGTAACTAAACGCACTGATTAGGCTTTGGAAAAGTAAACAATGTTTATTATATTATAATTATATTATAGTACTCTCATTAACATATTAACCATTAAAAATACAACTAGAAATAAAAATAATCATGACATACATTACAAAAAACATAAACAGATACAGCATGAAGTTATAAATACAATAAACCACTACATATAGAGACTTTCATAAAACAATTAAAAAAGAATCATTTTAAAAATCAAATCACAACAAACAACCAATACAGTTCAATTTAAGTGAATGTAATTGTGTTTTGTTATCAAAATTTTAAGATAATAAAAGTTAATAATAAATGAAATCAGCATAAGATTTAATAAATGAGCCTTTATTTATTTAATTTATAAACACACATCCATTGATTAAAAACACACAGCAGGTGTGGTATGAAATAAGTACATGGCCTCACAGCAAACAATACGGTTCTTTAACTGACGAGTGGTCGAGAGATACCTTAACTTTTCCTGTTTGTTTGTTAGTTTCCTCAAGGCACTCCTACTTGTGAATCAGTCCTAGCGCTGGTGGAACGCCCATACTGTACATTAGTAGTCCGCGTACAGCTCATTTGCACTAAGAGTCTTGCCCCTCTTGCCACGCATGTGGGACTCGTTCCGTGCCGAAGTGTGCATCAGTCCTAAGTCAGACGTCTGTGTATGTGAATCAGTCAGCCAGGGTTTCCGTGTGTATATTTAGGTTCTGGGGTCCGCAGTTTAACTGATCGTAAAAATACACTTACTTAAGTGTGAAGACGGTCCGTAGTCAGGAATGAAGGCTAAGCTTTATAGATAACGAAGCGTGTAGATCAGCTTTACAATCTCCATATGGAGAGTTCTTGACAATAACAGCATATAATATATTACATTTTTGATGCCTGCAATCGTTTTTATTATTTTACTTTTTGTTTTTTTAGTAATACCGACCTTAGCTGTGGTCTCAACAGTAATATCTGGCATCTGGCCCAATATTGAAGTCTGTCAGGCCAAAAAACACATACTAAGGGCTAGATTTACTAAACTGCCTAAAAGTAAAAGTGGAGATGTTGCCCATAGCAACCAATATGATTCTCGCTTACATTCTTTAGTATGTAATAGAAAAGTAAGAGCTAGAATCTCATTGGTTGCTATAAGCAACATCTCTACTATTTCTTTTACGCAGTTTAGTAAATCTAGCCCTAAGAATCAGGAATGAATAAATATTAGGCTGACTAAACCATACATAGCACATGCAGCAGTGGCCACTGGCCACCTGACATTTTATAGCATGGTCTTAGGCTGTCAGTGAATAAGTAATCCTAACAGACTGCGATACTGTAAAAGTATGCATCTACCAGGTATTTAAAATATCTTTTTACAGGTTCCTCATTAATGTAATTTCTGGTTGCATTAATCCAGTTTAATCACAAGGGGGCTGATCAAGGGCAATGCAGGTATAAGTATACAACTCAACAAAATCATGTAATAATCATGTTATAATCATGTTACAATGTGAAGGGAGGAAAATTTAAGCAATGCAACAGAATAAGAGTTGAGGTGAGGTTTCCGAGCTAAATTACAGAATATTCAATATGTCATGTGTATGTACAAAAACAAAGTTTTTTTCTCTGTAAATTCATATATATTAATATTTTATAAATGTAAAAATGTAAATTCATTTGCACCTCTTAAAGTGCAACATGAAAATGTTTAGGTCTACACTTGTACCTATAGCAAAATGAAAGGGATGCGCTTATGGGTATAACCTTCTAAGATTTCATTAAAAAAGTATTAATAAAAAATCTGGCAGTGTATACATCTAATACATAACTGCAGCAATATAAAATATTCACAGCATAGTATATAGTTATTAAATCAGAGGGGCCCTTTGATGTTAGTCTAAAGCTATCAGCTAACTTATCCCACCAGTTTAAGTCCCAGTCTATAGATGTTAACAGACCACATATAGGACCGTATTCAGAGATCCATGTCCAGATCGGGCCGCAATTATACGCACAGACGGTGCATGCCAAACCCCCTTACACCCCTGACACTCCCCTCTCTCGGCCGTGCTCTCAGGAACTTATGCCTCCATAGACCACCTGTAACTTTCCGTGTGCAGTCCCGTGCATTATATGTCCTCCGCCTGTGCATATATTGATAATCGCGCCCAATTTCCTTCATTTAAATGCCTCCTCCGCCCATTTTTTAATTTGCCGTTTAAATTCTCCCATGCGTATTTTTACGATGCAGACACGGACATATGTATCGATGCGTTTAAAAGTCCAACCATAAGACACTTCCGCGCGTAGAGTCTACGTGAACTACGTATAAAAAGTTACTAATCAGGCGCAGTTGAAACATACCTAGAAATACGCACGGAACTGGCCGTGAAAACGGATCTCTTAATACGGCCCATAATGTTAAACATCAAGTATGATAGTTGTACCGATGCTGTGTATAAACTAAAAACTCCTTTGGAATGTTTCTCATGGTTCGTATAAATATATATAATAATATATATATATATATAAATATAGATACTTTCAGCAGGTGGTAACATTGTTTATAGTAACTGCTCACAAATTGATAGCAGTATTTACTAAGCCAGTACTTGAATGCAAAAATATAATATTGTGTATGTCTTTACAGGTTGCAATTAAGAAAGGTACATAGCCCAAGCAAACATTACACGTGTTTACAGTGTTTTGAGAGCACTCCCTAGAAATGTCTGGACTGTGATGCCATCTCCTGCCCCCCTCTCCCTGGATGATTCCACAGCTCAGTGGCTTGGCTTAAGTGCAGTTGGAAATGCCCTATAATGGCTCTTTGTTGATTTTCGACTGTGCTACAGCCTAGTGTTGCTGTGAAGCACACTGCCATTGAATTTGTTCACTCAGGCAGAACACTCAACAGGAAGGAAGGAAACAGCCATTCTTTCTGATTCCATTGTCTGACCAACAGGCTTAAGCAATCAAACAGCTCTGTGGACTGAACTGTGGTGCTTGCACAGTCTGTTATGGTGGGCGTGTATTGGGGAGGGAATCTGGCTCCTCATGGCTTTTGTTATTGATACACTACAGGATAAATCTATTCACGGCTCAGAGCCTCAGGTAGTAACATGCTGGCAGTTTCCATTCCTGAATTCATTCTTGAACTGAAAAGTTGAAGAACCACTTTGCTATGCAGCATGTAACGCACAGAATGTAGACAGGTGATTGACACTGGCAGTATTATTAAGAGAAAATAAAAAGCAGCTCTGCGTAACCTTATTACTAATAAGTACATAAACTGCGCTTAGGCAATGGGACTGATTTCATTATGCCTAACAAAGATTATACTATTTGTCATCCCTCTCGTTAAAGCTCCTAGTAATTGGTATGATTAAATGTGTGGAGTATTGCATAATGATGGATCATTGTTAGTTTGGATCTATTACAACTTTTTCTCCCCCTTTTTTTATATTATCATAGTTTTATAGCATTAATCCAAGGTTTGATACTAGAAATGCCTATGATTAACTTCTACAAGTTTTTGTTTTGTTAGTTACTAACAGCCCTTTATTAATTCTTCAACTATGACTGTGAAAGTCAGCCTTTGTTCTTTGCTATTATACTGTATCTGTTGAGATGTGTGGCAGATGAATATTTAAAATAGTGTTGGTTTGTTCTGCGATCAGCTCAGACTGAGCAGGGACTGGTGTTGTATGTCTGCATCCTGGCTTCCACACACAATGGGGAGCATTTATACAGCATTCACACAGAAACACTGCGGAGAAACAGTTTAGCATAAGATTAATGCCCTACTTTGCAAAGAGCAACCTGCGGGTCTGACTAAGCAGAGGATTCGGCATTGTGGGTTTTTTTTTGTTACAAATGCTACTTACCTTTTGGAATAAAAGTGCTGTGGGTCGTGCCTAAAATCTATACTAAGCTTTGCAACAAATCAGATTTTGCACAGTATTTACATTTTTTAATGCACACCCTGTTATGCATGTATGTCTTTATGCTAAAAAGGATTTGCAATTATTATTAAAATCATAGTTATTTACTGTCTATAGCACCATTATGCACCATTCATAGATCTGAGGGCCCGATTCAATTGCCGGCGATATTTTAAAAAAGATTGCGTCAGAAAAAATACAACACCTTCGTCGGCAATTGAACGGTAAAAATTTGCATATTCAATTATTTTTTTACCCGTGCGCTAAAACAGCAGCCAGCGGTAAAAAAATAACCATAGAAAAAAAAAAATCTCTCTGTTAACGCCGCAAATCACCTCCTGCTAGCAGGAGGTGACCGGCGCTAGTGAAGGGAGAAAAAATAAACCCTCTGAACGTCGCAAATCACCTCCTGATAGCAGGAAGTACCCGGCGCTAATGACAGGTTATTGGCCAGTGTCTGAAATAACGTTCTCACGATATTTCAGACTGGTTAATAACCTGTCATTAGCGTCGGGTACTTCCTGCTAGCAGGAGGTGATTTGCGACGTTCAGAGAAGGTTTTTTTTTTTACCTAGGCACCTGTGCAGCGGTCCGTGCATCCATGCTCATGCTGATGCTTATAGTTCTACAAGCATCCGCATGCCCTGTTGGGGCACAAGATAGGGCAGCGTTAAAAATCCACACCTCTCATAGGGGCGGATTTTTAATTAACGATATCGTTAAAAAATTATTGAATAGTAAAAAAAAATATCGTCCGTAATAAAAAAAAATTGCGTTAAAAATACGCCGGCGAACAATTTTTAGCTAATTGAATCGGGCCCTGAGAGTTGTACAGAAATATAAAATCAGTCACATCGATCCCTGCCCAACTGGAACTTACATTCTAAACACTGTCTATATTATTAAGGTCATCCTTTCACTGGTAAAGTAATGCAGGTGACCAGGGGCTCCGAGAGGGGTGCAGGACTAATTACCTAGGCCCGGGTCCACAGCCGTCAATAGGGGAGTGCAGACAAGCTTAAAGCAGTGCAGCGGCTGCACTGCTTAACTCAATAAGAGCTGTATTCCAGGAGTGCAGCCACAGAACAGACACAGGGACTGCGATGCCAGCAAAGCTAAGGTAAGTCAATTTAAGGATCAATAAGGAATGGGCTGAGACTGGAGAGACAGGATTGCTGGAAACATGCAAGGGAGGAAAGAGGGGGGTAAAAGGATGGCTGTGACATACAAGAGAGTGAAAGAATGCCTGTGGCATGCAAAGGATATTATGAAAGGATAACTGGGAGATTCAAGGTGGTGGAGACATACAAGGTAGGTGAAAGAATGGCTGTTTATGTATCCCTTTTTTTTGCCCTTTCAATTAAATCAATATATTATTTCAATCCTTAATTCAGACACCAACATATTATACAGTGCTTTACAATTAAAGAATGTTATTAAACTATTATTTAATATATACATTACTTTTTCCTGAATGATGAGAGATATATCTTGCGCTACAGAGTGTAGGCAGCAAATGTAGGCTTTATTCTGTAGATGGCCTAGCGTGTTAAACTTGCTTGACATGCCCCAAATGGGTTTCTACACCACCACTTTTGACTTCGTAAAAGTATCTATAGTATTCAACAATGTAGGGGGCCCAGAAGTGAGACTCAGAATTCCTCTTGGTGGTCCTGACATATCTGTACTGCAATAATCCATGTCAAAGAATTGTCATTAAACCACATCCCCTATGTATATTTGATTTATGCCATTCATTACAGTGGAAAGTGTACTTCTCATGAATAGCACATTAATATATATATTTAAAATAAAGCAGATTTTAATACATTTGTATTTCAGTTAATTACAAAACTAATTACAGAAATGATGTATTAGAAGTCTCACTTTGGTCTGAATACACAATGACGACCGTATGCCCTTTTTCAGTCAATGTGATACTCTAAGCTTCTTCCCTATATAGGAACCAGAATTGACATAAACAAGTAGGAAAATAAGAATAATAAAGTATTCTATTAACCATATTGGTGGGGCAGCTTTTTGTCTTTTATTTTTACTTTTTACCATACACACCAGTTATATGAAGTTCAACTACTAAGACTTTAAAAGACACATTGGACCAGATCCAGACCCCCCCCCATTCTTTCCATATGTGCGGGGGTCTGTCAGTCCGCAAAAGAGAAGGCAGTGAACTCCCCCTGTCACTCCCCTCTCTCTTGCAGCTAATTGTGTGAGTTACGGTACCATAGGGCAGCTTTAAGGACCACGAGCAAATCAGTGGTCCGTCCAACCACTGATTTGCTCATAAATACTTATTTCTTCCATAAATGTACAATCGGAATGCTTCTCCCACCCACCTTGGTGGGCAGAGAGGAAGCACAGCCCCTTTCCTGTAAATATCATTCATACGGAACTAAGTTGATTCAGAGTTTGAAGATAAAAGAGAAAAGTTACACCTGGGTGAAGCTATGCTGATTTCAGGGGAGTCAAATTTCATCTGTTGCAAACAGTATTATAGTTGAGCGGTGATGTTTCCCAGCCCAAGTCCATTCCTCCCAACATTTGAGAATTCAAAAGAGGGATACATTTTGTGGCCTTGTAGAGTGGGTGTGTTTTGTACCACCAAGTGGGCGTGTCTAGGAAAGTGGGTGTGTCATGTACTGCCCAGACCAGTGGGTCTAGTGCCTGCCCCTTTTATTTATTCATCCATCCATATGTCTTCCTCTTATTGTTAGGCCTGCCATCCATATGTCTGCCCCTTATTAAATGTCCAGAATCCATATGTCAGCCTCTGTTTATATGTCCAGCCTGCAAGTCTGCCCCTTATTATTATTGCAAGCCTCCATATCTGCCCCTATTGTCAGTGCCTTTCTCTACATATGCCTCCAATTGCCAGTGCCTTTCTACATGTCTGCCCCCAATTGCCAGCCTCCATGTCTGCCCCCAAATGCCAGTGCCTGCCTCCATGTCTGCCCCCAATTGCCAGTTCCTTTCTCCATGTCTGCCCCCAATTGCCAGTGCCAGCCTCCATCTGCCCCTTATTGCCAGTGCCAGCCTCCATCTGCCCCCTATTGCCAGCATCCATGTCTTCCCCCAATTGCCAGTGCCATCCTCCATATCTGCCGCCAATTGCAAATATCTGCCTCCATGTCTGCCCCCAAATGCCAGTGCCTGCCTCCATGTCTTCCTCCAATTGCCAGTGCCAGCCTCCATCTGCACCCTATTGCCAACCTCCATCTGCCCATTATTGCCAGTGCCAGCCTCCATCTGCCCCTATTGCCAGTACCTGTCTCCATGTCTGCCCTCAAATGCCAGTGCCTTTCTCCATGTCTGCCCCCTATTGCCAGTGCCAGTCTCCATCTGCCTTCTAATGCCAGTACCAACCTCTATCTGATCCCTATTGCCAGTGCCTGCCTCCATGTCAGTCCCCTATTGCCAATGCCTGCCTCCATTTCTGCCCCAAATGCAAGTGTCAGCCTCCTTCTGCACCTTATTGCCAATGCCTGCCTCCATATCTGCCTACTATTGCCAGTGCCACCCTCCATCTGCTCTCTATTGCCAGTGCCACCCTCCATCTGCTCTCTATTGCCAGTTCCAACCTCCATCTTCCATCTATTGCCAGCCTCCATCTGCCCCCTATTGCCAGACTTCATCTGCCCTCATATGCCAGTGCCAGCCTCCATCTGCTCCCTATTGCCAGCCTCCATCTGTCCCCTATTGCCAATGCCTGCCTCCATGTCTGTCCCCTATTGCCAATGCCTGCCTCCATTTCTGCCCCCAAATGCAAGTGCAAGTCTCCTTCTGCACCTTATTGCCAATGCCTGCCTCCATATTTGCCTACTAATGCCACTGCCAGCCTCCATCTGCCCCCTATTGCCAGTTCCAACCTCCATCTTCCATCTATTGCCAGCCTCCATCTGCACCCTATTGCCAGCCTTCATCTACACCCTATTACCAGATTTCATCTGCCCTCATATGCCAGTGCCAGCCTCCATCTGCTCCCTATTGCCAGTGCCTGCCTCCATGTCTGTCCCCTATTGCCAATGCCTGCCTCCATATCTGCCTACTATTGCCAGTGCCAGCCTCCATCTGCCACCTATTGCCAATGCCAACCTCCATCTGCCCCCTATTGCCAGCCTCCATCTGTCCCAATTTGCCAGTGCCAGCCTTCATATGCCACCTATTGTCAGCCTCCATCTGCCCCCTATTGCCAAACTTCATCTGCCCCCATATGCCAGTGCCAGCCTCCATCTGCCCCCTATTGACAGTGCTAGCCTTCATCTGCCCCCATATGCCAGTACCTGCCTCCATGTCTTCTCCTATTGTCTGTGCCTGCCTCCAAGTCTGCCCCCAAATTAATTGCCAGTACCAGTCTCCTTATGTCCCCTATTGCCAGTGCCAGCCTCCAATGTGATGTCTGCCCCCAACTGTCAGCCTCTGTCTGCCCCCAATTGCCAGCCTTCATCTGCCCCCTATTGCCAGCCTCCATCTGCCCCCTATTGCCAGACTTCATCTGCCCCATATGCCAGTGCCAGCCTCCATCTGCTCCCTATTGCCAGCCTCCATCTGCCCCCTATTGACAGCCTTCATCTGCCCCCATATGCCAGTACCTGCCGCCATGTCTTCTCCGATTGCCAGTGCCTGCCTCCATGTCTGCCCCCAAATGCCAGTGCCTTTCTCCATGTCTGCCCCCAATTGCCAGTGCCAGCCTCCATCGGCCCCCTATTGCCAGTGCCAGCCTCCATCTACCCCCTAATGCCAGTGCCAGCCTCTATCTGCCCCCTATTGCCAATGCCTGCCTCCATGTCTGTCCCCTATTGCCAATGCATGTCTTCATTTCTGCCCCCAAATGCAAGTGCCAGTCTCCTTCTGCACCTTATTGCCAATGCCTGCCTCCATATCTGCCTACTATTGCCAGTGCCAGCCTCCATCTGCGCCTATTGCCAGTGCCAACCTCCATCTGCCCCCTATTGCCAGCCTCCATCTGTCCCCATTTGCTAGTGCCAGCTTCCATCTGCCCCAATTGCCAATGCCAGACCCTATTATTTTACTTACCTTTGAAGTCTTCCTTCCTCCACTGCACCACCACTTCTCTCTCCCTCTGTCCGGCGTCGTCTGGTCAGGGCCGGTGCTAGGGTGTTCAGTGCCCCCCTGCAAACTTTACATTTTCTTCTGTTTAACACTTTAACACCTGTAACCATCCTAGATTATAGTTAGCGTTATTAAAAAACAATTTTTTACAACAATAAAGAAAGTAAATCATAGTGACCACTATACAATACAGACAGTGTCCTAGTCTACGCTATACAATTCCCAGCTTAAAAACAGCCAAACAATAGTTACTTTATATTTTATCATTCTTGTCTCCCCAGCTTCCAGTATCCCCCATAATGTCTCTCCAGCCCACAATATCCCCATCATCTCTTCAGCCCCCATTATCCCCATCATGTCTCTAGCCCCCCAGAAGCCCCCATCATGTCTCCAGCCCCCCAGTATCCTTCATGTCTCATGTCTCTTCAGTCCCCCCAGTATCCTCATCATATCTTCAGCCCCACCAGTATCCCCTCATCATGTCTCTAGCCCCTCAGTATTTCCCATCAAGTGTCCAGCCCCATAGTATCAACATCATGCGTCTCCAGTTCCCCCCGTATCCCCATCAGGGTGTCTCCAGCCCTCCAGTATCCCTGTTATGTCTCCAGCCCCCCCAGTATTCCCATAGTGTCTCCAGCTCCAAAGTATTCCCATCATGTCTCCAGCACCCCAGTATCCCCCATCATTTATATCCTGCCCCCCCCCATCCCCCATCATATTTCCACCTCCATCAAGTGTCCAGTCCCCCCAGTATCCCCATCATATCTCCAGACCCCCAGTATCCCCTCATCATGTCTCCAGCCCCTCAGTATTCTGCATCAAGTGTCTCCAATCCCTCCACCATGCATCTCCAGCCCCTCAGTATTCTCCATCAAGTGTCTCCAGTCCCCCCATCATGTATCTCCAGCCCCCCAGTATCCTCCATCATATCTCCAGCCCCTCAGTATTCTCCATCAGGTGTCTCCAGTCCCCCGAGGATCCAGCATCATGTCTTCAGCCCTCAGTATTACCAATAATGTCTCTCCAGCCCCCCAGTACCTCACCATGTCCATCCAGGTCCCAATATTTCTCTACTTACCTTTTCAACCTTCTGCTCTCCTCTCAGACCGGTGCTGCAGAGTGGGGAGCAGGGGTGTGAGTGCCTGTGCAGCCTGCCGCCCACCCGCCCCGCGCTGACCCTTTGTGACCAAACACAGGACACGTAATACAGGCCTCCAACGGGAGCCCTGTAGGACCAAAAATCTTTACTTGAATGGCAGTGACCTTAGGTTAGGTTAGGTTACTGCCATTCATATTATTAGATTTGTTCCTACCGGGCTCCCAACGGAGCCCTGTATTACGTGTTCTGTGCTCTGCAGAGTCCTGCCACATATACGGCAGGGCTTTAAAAAAAAAAAAACTTTGTCCCGAGAATCTGATCTCTAGGGACATGTACTGGGGCGGGCGGGACAGCGGGACTGTTGGGAGGTATGCAAGTCTAAATAACAGTGTAAAAGTGAAGCTGGTCAGTATCTATGTGCAATAGATATAAGAAAAATATTTTCCCTGCAGGCAAACCAGTGATGAAAATGGAAACTTAGAAGTGTAGGTATGGAAATAATAAAAGTGAATGAAGGTTTAAAGTTTCCAGTTAAATAAATGGGAGAAGTAACTGTATGGCATACCCCATATACCCCCTCACTTCGAGCCCTGATGCAAACAATAACATTACTTTGACTCCCCCTGAAATCAACATGGTTTTACCCAGGTGTAACTTTCCTTCTATTATTTTCAGACTCTGAATCTGGTCCTAAATCAGGCTTGCGGACTTTTTAAAGCGTCCCTCCAGGAAATCCCGGAAGGAAGCAATAGAGACCGACAAGAGGGGGCTTTATGATGTAATTTATGCAAATCACACCTGAAGCCCCACCCCCTGACAGAAACACAGCTTTTCTTAGTATTACTAGGGATTGGGAGAGGGGCTTGATGATACATATTGCTTCATCAATTCCTGTCCTGCCCCTAACACTAAGAATATTAGTGTTGCTAGGCAGGGGGCGAGACTTGAGGCTGTAGTTTGCATTAAAACACATCCTCATGTCCCCTGCTAGAGATTTACTGGCTCTCCCAGGATACTGGGACAAATGGACGCATTTTGTGAGTCTCCCAGATATTCTTGGGAGAGTTGGCAATCCTGTCCTAAGTTACAATATCAAATCTACTATATATGAAGCAAATAAGCAATAAAAATTAATATAGATACTATGTAATATTTATAAATGTCATTTTTGGGATTTTATTATAGTAATGGAAACTGTGCTGTTTTTACTTGCCTGGGTTTAGATCTATGCAACATGCATTGGGACTCTTAATTAATTGCAGTATGTGAAGTGTTCTCTTCTGTTTATAATCCCAAAGATCTTAAGGATAAACTGATAGAGATCTAACGATGCAAGGTGCAGGCAATAGGATAAGAAGAACCCTGAGAAGCAGAGTTTTGTTTAATCTTTTTCATCCTCTTGTCCAGAGGGACCAGGTGGGAGATTAATGAGACAAAGATCTGCTAGATCCCAGGCTTCTGTTCTTTTTAACAATTATTTATGGTGCCTTAAAAAAAATCAGTTAAGAAAAGCAGATGAAAAAGAGGATAGATCTGATCTTATATTCATAGGAGAACTTTCTAAAAAAAATATAGCTACCTGGCAACAACATTTCACTCTCCACTTTGTTTCTCTTGACTTAAATTGTATGATTACAGGCACCATGAATCAAAGACCTGACCCATTTGACCTTAATATAAAAGTAGTATTTTAAAATGTTCTCTAAAGCTAGGTACACATCTATGAAATTGTACATGATATGCAGTGGCTACTAAATTTCACTGATTATTAGGATGTCGATTCATATGTAAAAAACTATACCAATTTACCAGCAGATCTGGTATCATCATCTCTCCTAACCATCTGCTCAACAAATTGCGACTATACAATCTTTTCATCAAGATATGTCTGATTTTCTATTTTCGTGAAAAAATAAGCATATGGAGGGAAGGGGGGGGGTGGGAGTGTAACACCTTACTTCATAGATGGGAGAGGGGTTTTGGGAACAGGACTCCTCCAGAAGTATTTTCAAAATATTACAATGCTCCTTGGGGCTGCATATTGGAAAGTAGGAACCCAGGTGATCCAAACACTAGTTTAACTAGATTAGAACTCTTTAACATGGAAGTTACTTAAATTTTGAAGTAATAGAAAATGTTATTTACCCCGGCATCTGCATCATGGAAATAGCCGTTATTCTGAAAATCAGGTTAGTTTTAGTCATGCATTAGTGCTGAAAACTGACATGACTAAGTGAGGAGAAAAATCATCTAGGTTGCACCTAGTTGTACATGCAAATTCCCATAACCTATATATTTACCTTGATCTCTCTATGTAATGGTGGGAACAAATGAAAGGTTGCCTTCAACATAGACGCTGGCAGGGAAATAGGGCTTGTAATTGATAGTTTGGCAATGTCACTTCTCCTGACAGGCTCTGATAGACTGGTCCGGATTCACAGTTAATACCGCAAGCCATTTGCGTAAGTGCCCTTGCATGTAAAATCTGCGCATACATGCACCAGATGTTAAACAACGGATCTCCATGCAGAGGGACTCTTTTCCATCTGCATGGAGATCCTTATGATGGGCAGACCTTGCTTTCTGCATGGCAAAAACCCGCAACAGGGTTCAAAAACTTCTCAACCAAGCTAATTCCAATGCTAACCTCAACCTGATTATCTGATACTGACGGAAATCATTAAAAACTCTCTACTCTGATCCTACATTAAGAATGATTAGTTCAAAATTTTACTTATGTAAAAAAAAAATCAATAAACCCAGTTCTTTGTATTGAGGGTCTAAATTCATATGCATTCATTTCCATAGACCAAAAGTTTTCAGTGGGGTATTTACCTATAGCTCACAATCCCACTGAAATGAATGGGCAAAAGGAAAAATGACCCAGAATGCCTAATTAGACTTTTATTTATCATCTGTTATTCACTTGTTTCATTTTGTGTAAAAACAGAAAATGATTACTACTTCTTACCAGACAGAAGACATAGTATAGCTGCAATTTTTGACCAATGATAATGGAACTTGACAATTACTTTCAGTACAACAGTCAGTTATAAACTGTCAGATAATTGGCAGGAACAGTGCCCTCCTTATTTCACCTCAACAGCATAACATCCATACTATAAATCTCTTGCTGTATCACCAAAAAAATTAACCTTAAATCTCTGTATTTACAAACCATATCTTATACTTACCACACCATTTGAGAACATTGGGGTAGATCAAGAACTCCGCTTGCAATACGTTTACTCACGTAGCGTATTTACGCGCGCGTACTTTCTATACACCCCCCTTGGCACACTCCTTGAATGTACGTATTTTGTCTGAGATCCGCTTTCCAAACCCTACCTTAACTTTTGCCCACGTACATATGGGCAACACGTATTTGCGCAGCTTAGCACGCCCATATTGTACACTTTAAATATAAACCCCCGCCTACATAGCGTATTTCATACGTATATTAGACTCACGTAAAATTGGCACGGCCACACGTAAGGATTTATGTGACACATACGTGAATGGCCCTTACGTTCACATTTACGCTACGTTACAGAGCGTATTTTCTATGGTGCGCATGTAAGGTACTTACCAAACGCGATTTTACGTCTCTGCCACGTGTAAATTAGCTCACAAGCATTTTTCTGGATCTGGCCCATTATTAGTAGCTGGGAATATATGTAATATACTATGTAACTCACAAACAACAGCTAAAATAATGAGAAAGAAAGGTATGATGGTGGCACTCAAAGATCCCCAGATGGACTGGAATTCCAGTTACCACACTGTCTTTCCCCCTCCCCCCTACACCCCCCCCCCCCCCCCCTCCCCCCCCCCCCTGTGC
>WWET01000339.1:168635-185446 GCA_011038615.1 Limnodynastes dumerilii
ATATTTTTTTTTTTGAGATATTTTCTATATTCACTGCATATTTCTATTTATTATTTTCTGTATTCATTTATTCTGTATTATTCATTTCTTATTATTATTTACTATTTACTACAGGTTCATGTATACTTATATGTATACATATGCCCCTAAATGTATCGGAGAAATGTAGTGATTCTTCTATAAAAAATAATACTATTGTATAAGAATGTAAAAACATGTATATTTATATTTATATATGTATATATCTTAGATTGCAACTCTTGTTCATTTGTTTTTTTTGTAAGATAGCTAAATCAACTATGTTACCTATATGGTTAAGTACACAGCTGTGGACTAAGTAATTAAGCTACCGGTACTTGCAACCAATCATCTCTATATAAGTAGCCATAAGATCGAAACGGCTCACTATCCCACTTGTATTGAAAAAGGCCTTGATAGGACGAAACGCGTCGACTTATACAGCGTTCCTATTTGTTTGACACCCAGCAGTTATTACTAGCCCTCCCGGATTACCTTTCATAGATTTATTTGCCTTTGCCTGCACGAGACTCACAACGTGGGGACGCCCACGAGCGCGGGTCTCGGTCTCACACTGCAGCCTGCTCGTTGGTCGGGACGGAGAAGGTTGTTGAAAGGTGGACTCTGACCTCTGACCATTGTATCTATACCGTGGCTTTATTGATGGTTTCATCGCTGACCGCTACCAAATATCTTTGAGGTGAAAAGAACTCTCAGTATTGTAGAGACTACAGCGGGACCGATGAATAGAAATTCCAGGATACTGGTAAACCGAATCACACTGAGATCAAACATATCTGTCACTTTATCTTGCTATATACTGGTCAGTTACCTCTTGAGTGCAATCTCTTCCTCCATATCGATACCATACTACAAGCCTTACCATCTTGCAAAGTGCCTACTTTCACTCATAGAAGTGGTTGTATAGAACTTAATTGATTTCTACATCTGAAAGTGCAATTTCCTAGTACCTGTCTGGGTTGTCCATCACTGTTTCTATTACCTTTATAACAGTTATGACTTATTTCAAACGATTTTAATGTGTAATTGTTGCTGTTATTTTAATAAATTGTTATACTTTATATATTTTTTCTAATAAGTTGCAATCCTCATAATTATTTCTAATGCAATTATCTAATAGCGCAGCTATATTGCGATTTTCTTTGTCTTTTGCCTTTGTTCCAAATATAATCAGTATATAATCTCTAAGTGTTGGCAATAACTATACACCCACAAAGTTAACAAGACACATACATAATATGCCATTACAAATAATCACAAAGTGAAATTAATTTAATACTTGTATGTCTAGCTATCCATATCAGTGACTAAAAATAAATAAAAATATTTAAATGTTGATTCAGGTGTCTCACGCAAGTAATCAGCTAAGTTTATGCACAGGGCAGGAAGCATTAAACTAACAATCCAATGGAATGCTTCTGCTGTACCTTCCAGATGTCATTGACAAAGACTCAGGGTTACTAAATGTGCATCACCACCAGTTTGGCTCAAAACAAAAGGCTTGTGTAATGGAAATGTAACATTCATAAGGTCAACATCTACCCTGCCAACACCAAATAACCCAAAGGTTGAAAATGTTATCCTTACTCTATTCAAAAGTATCAATATCAAGTGTCAGATAGAATATTGTAACATTGACATGTACTGTAGTTGACATTAAAATCCAAATCTAATCAACCCCAAATCTAAAGACCGCCATGCACTAGAGCGATTATCGGCCCGTTCACCCAATTATTGGGTGATCGGGCCGATATTTTAAGGGAGCCAATCAACAAGCTGAATGGCTCCCTATCCCTGCAATAGACGCTGCTCCATATCTATGTACTAAGCTGCTCTGTCAGCTTTGAATTATACCTTCAAAGCTGTCCTTGCAGCATAGTACATAGATATACAGCAGCGGCTATTGCAGAAAGTAATACAGACAGGGATCTGCCGAATCCGCGCTGTGTGAAGCATGGCTATGGCTGATTCTTGTCTGTATTTCTCCCTGTAATAACCACTGCTGCAGCATATCTATGCACTATGCTGCTCTGAAGGAATAATTCAAAGCTGACAGAGCAGCTTTGTACATAGCTCGGCATCAGCTCCATAGAGAGCCCTGCCTCTCCCCTCTTCTGCTAGGATAATCGGTCCCAGCAGAGGAGGTGTATGGTGCCGATAACAGGAGATTTCCCCTGCTGGGACCGATAATCGCTCTAGTGTATGGGAGCCTTAAAAAAAAAAAACAAAAAACCGCACTCAATCTAATAAATTTCAAATTTTTGTGCAAGGGTGCAGCCTTATGAACAACCTAATTTGAGATCAGCCATAACTCCTTATCCTTAAAGTGCTTAATTACTTATCTTGATCACAGAACTAGAGCTGCAAGAGCATGATGACCACCAGGGAGGATTTACTGAGAGGAATGGCTGCAGCAGAGAACACAAGGATAGATAGGCAGCAGGCAGAGAATGGAGATGACAGTGGAGGGATAGGGACAAGGAAAGAAGGTAGGTGTGGCAGAGGACAAATGATCAGCAGCGAGGATAAACAGACAGCATAGCACACAGAGGACGGGATGAACTTAGTAGTGAGTGGAGGGTCAAGGAAGGTAGAACGGTGTTGACTAAAAGTATGTCGACCTTATGTGGAGTTACCAAGTGGACCACATAGTTGTTCACCTGATGTACTCTTGTCAACATAATATTTGTCTATTTATCTACTGTGTTATTGTCGACCTTATGATCATCTAACAAATCATATGAAAAGTGAGTGTACCATTAGGCAGACTGTCAACTTATACTTAAACAAAGACAAAGGTAACACAAAAGAGTAGAGTTCATTAAACTAAAGTAAGAACTTACACATCAAACTCCATAAAATGGTCATTTTTTTTTTATACATTTTTTTTATTTACTTGTGCATAGAAAAGGAAAATACAATAAGACAGGAATACAATTGCTTGTATATTACAACATCAGCATGTTACTGTAGTGTCCAATCTGTCTAGGCATCTTAGATGCCGTTGAACAACAATGTCAAATTTAAGTAAACAAAGCATGTACATAAGCATAAAAGAAACAGAAAAGAAAAAGAAAAAAGAAAACAAAGTAAGGAAATCATTACCAATTGATCTACAGTTCAGAACATCAGTCGTTAGGGCTATGATTCCATTCCTACAGTTGCCTATATAAAGAACCAATTAGTAGATTCAAGTAAACTAAGTATACGTTTCTGTAACTCCACCTTTAGATGGGAGATATATAGACCCCACTTGTTATGAAATCTTTCTACCCCTTTCTCCAAGTCGGGTAGTGTTGCTCTTTTGTCAAAGTAGAGAGTGTCTAACATAATACCCTTGACTGCCTGGGGAGATGGGGAAGTGGGCTTTGCCCAGCAATTCAGTATTACTTTCTTAGCCACTGTAATTATAATAGTAATGATAGGTGTCAAAGAATGTTTATGATCCCCAAGATCCCAGTTATCAGAGTTTCCTATGATCATGGCTAGGGGGTCCCTCTGAACATGTGTCCCACATATTTTGTTTATAAATTGTGCAGTTTTACCACAAAACTTTGCTATTTTTTGGCATCCCCAAAAATTGTGATAGAAATTAGCATTTGACCGGATACAGACCCCCACACACTTTCCGTACGTGCGGGGGGCTCTCTGTCCAAAATAGAGGGGTGTGCATGCCCTCTGTCACTCTCCTCTCTTGTGCGGGCTTTAATAAGCCCGTATGACCGCTGATCCGCAGCAGTGTGGAAGCCCCCTCCCACACTGTACAATTACCATGCTTCTACCTGCCCACTTTAGCAGGTGAAGGGAAAGCGTTGCCCATTTATACTCAAATAGGTCATACGGAACAATCTTTCCGTACAATTGTTGCATGCGGCCTCCAGTCAAATCTAGTTACTTAAGTTGACTTGTCTCTAAGCAAATGTGTTATGTGTCCCTAAAAAATTTAAAAAAGTACCCAAATACACATTGCAATATTACATGACTTAACACTACATGTAAAACCATGAATAAAATGTGTAAAAAATGTCCCTTACTGTGTCGCTAGAATATAATGATGGCCACTGTCATACAATGTACCCTAAAGTGTATTTTGCATGTCAAATGTAAATTCAAATATTAAAATAAATGTTACGACTCACCGTTTAGCAGTCATCTGTCTTGATGTCATCAACACTAAAGCGCTTACTAGAGCCCCCTTATGTAGATGACGTAATTTTTTCTATAAAAGGGGGCCTTCTAGTGACAGACCGGTTATTAGTAGCGGGGACACAGAAGAGGAAGAAGGAGTGCATAGTGGAAAGAGCCAGAAGAGGCCGAAGACAAGCTGCCAGCACCGGAAGAACCTCTTCAAGCAAGGTGACAAGCATCTTCAAGCAGTATTTAAAGAAGATCATCAGAAGAAGCTAAAAATCCAAGCAAGTCATCCCAAGACAGATGACTGCTAAACGGTGAGTCGCGACATTTTAATTCACATTTGACATGCAAAATACACTTTTGGGTACATTGTATGACGGTGGCCATCATTATATTCTAGCGACACAGTAAAGTACATTTTTTACACATTTTATTCAGGGTTTTACATGTAGTGTAAGGTCATGTAATATTGCAATGTGTATTTGGGTACTTTTTTATGTTTTTTTAGGGACACATAACACATTTGCTTAGAAACTTCTATTTCTTATCAGGCTGCTGCTTACACTACTATAAGGATTAGTATGGCCACAACACATGGCCATGCTTTTCCTTATAGTAGTATATGCGTCGGCAGGATAAGTGATTGAAAAATGCATGCCGATTTTGAAATGGAGAATCGCCGTGCTTTTCAAGAGTGATAGAAAAATGCATCTAGTGTTTTTTACTTTGTGAAAAACACGTCAACTTTGTGTGTCTCTTGTGTGTCTCTTTGTGTGTCTTGTGTGTCTCTTTTTAGGAAAGCGCTTTACAGAGGAGGCGATTTTTTTTTTAAGCCCTCACGGATCGCACTAGAGGCGATTTAGTCAAATCGCCTTTAGTGAATGATCTTATCAGGCTGCTGCTTACACTACTATAAGGATTAGTATGGCCACAACACATGGCCATGCTTTTCCTTATAGTAGTATATGCGTCGGCAGGATAAGTGATTGAAAAATGCATGCCGATTTTGAAATGGAGAATCGCCGTGCTTTTCAAGAGTGATAGAAAAATGCATCTAGTGTTTTTTACTTTGTGAAAAACACGTCAACTTTGTTGACATGTGTTTTTCTATTAAAGTGTGTGTCTCTTTTTAGGAAAGCACTTTACAGAGGAGGCGATTTTTTTTAAGCCCTCACGGATCGCACTAGAGGCGATTTAGTCAAATCGCCTTTAGTGAATGAATCGTGTTGTATAGTTTACATTATAAATGTCGGGACTGAGAGGGTCCCGGGATTTTGGCTTTAGTGAATACGACGATGGTGAAAAAAAAAAATAAAGTCAATTTTTGCCAAAATCGACCTTAGTAAATGAGGCTCAGAGACTGAAAATAAGAGAGGGAAGTTACTCCTGGGCAAAACCATGTTGATTTCAGGGGGAGTCAAGTTAATTGTATTCTTTGCATGCAGGGATATATGTTTGCTTTTGCTTACTGCACAAAGATACTGACCAGCTACTTTTACACTGTTATTTAGACTTGGGATAGACTAGGGGATAGACTTGCCCCCTCTCAACTCTAATTCTGTTTGCAGATGAAATATAACTCCCCCTGAAATCAACATAGTTTTGCCCAAAAATAACTTTCCTCTCTTTTTTTCAATCACTGAATCAGGTCCAAAGATATTGCTAGAGATAGAGCAAGATTCAGGGAGAAAAGCAGATAGCTAACTACAGAACACAGCAGATGTTAGGTTGAATGTGTCACTGAGCTTTAGGAGAGGTAGGTTTGTACAGTGTCCAGGGAGTTAAGGATATCCATGAGAAGTGTAAGATTAACTGTAAAGTGACAAAGAGGCAGATGAACAGGGGGGATAATCCTTTGCCTTAGCCCTGTTTAAATCATAGATGGGTAGAGAGATGAGAGAAGAGGTGTATGCAGGCTGCTGGTACTTTCTTGATTGGTAATGCTGATTTTACTTTTGAAGTAGCTATGAAAATTGTGTCAAAACTAATCTAAATAATTATTATTGTTATTGCGCTTTGCATGTCTAAAATATCACACTCTGCATTGCATTATGCTTTTATTACAAACATCCCCCCTGACATTTATACTTTGGAATTAGTCCTCTTTTTCCAGGAATTTAGCAAAGAACACTGTGCACTTTTTTGTTGAGACAGAGAAGGAAGAAATATTATGTATATCAGTTTCAGTAACTCCCTTTCTGTGGTATTTGCAAATAGCAAAAGACTTATGAATAATCTTGTAACTGTAATGTATCATGAATGAATCACATTCTTTTTTTGCAATTTAAAACCTTCATGACAAATTACATTCAATTACAAGTGAACAAATCACATTGAAACATGAAAAAAAAACAAAAAACCTTTTACTCTTCTGGATGAACTCTTAGGTTTTTTTTTTTAAATGTGAACTTGTCATTCAGATTCTTGCACAAATACATTTTGATAGGAAATGCATGGATTAGAAGATCACTGTAGTGAGGCCTATGTATCTTCTAATGTGAGCTTAGTGGATCATTGTAGATGAAAGTTAAGTTGGGATAAAGCTGGTTACAGGTACAGCCTTTTTTATCACTAAAAAATCAAGATTGTGGGAGTATACACACTTGCAGTATCTTTCCAAATGGTCTCAAATCACATGATCGGCCAAATAATTGCATAGGTGGGTACACATCTTAAGAAATATAAATACATTTCAGTGTTGAAAAAGCTGAGATTGTGCATGAGGGAGATAAGGCATAGACTCAGGGCCGAATTGAGGGCCATGTGGGCCTGAGGCTGAAAATTATCAAGGGCCCACACTCTATAGTATGCTTTGGAGGAGGACGTTAGTCCCTGACATTCATCTTTATGCACTGCGGTAGGAGGCCTGGAGATCTGAAGTGTGTGGGTGCCTATTTTCATATGGAGGCCTGGGACTGAAGTCCCATTAGCCCCATTTTTAATCTGGCACTGCATGGGCGGTTTAAATGATCCTTTTCCACAGTGCTCATAAGTATGTTTTACTGCAGGAGTTCTTAGCTGGTACACGTAGAATTCTTGATTCTAAATACATGACACCATATAGAGGAGCTGGATGGAACCATCAGAAAGATGCATAAAATGTAAAGTAAAAGGTTAACTAAGAATTGGATGAGGCTTGACAAATAACTGTAAGCTGTACCACCCCCATATATAATGGTGAAACTTGGAATTGTCTATACATTTAAAAGTGCTGTTCTTTCCTACCTAGAATTTAAGAATGTAAACTCTCAATTTTGTTTGATTTTATTCTCTCTGGGCCTCATCCAGATTTCTGTGCATTAGCTGGATAAAGCCATACTCCAAATATATGGAGTGTGGCTTTATCCAGCTAACGTATTTTGGTTATTACCCGGGATCAACAATATATTTTATTGACATAAATATGTTTTTATCATCTATCTGTTAAATATCGGTATACTTAAACATTCATTAAGTTTTTTTTTTTGTTTTTTTTAAATAGAGCTATTTTTTAAGTAGAGACAGCCGAAAGGTAGCTTTTTATTTCTAAAATAGCGTTTTCTTACCAGCGACTCCCACTAGTGCATAGGTACCTGTGCACCATCTGCAAAACAGTGAGTCATGAAACATCCTCTGTAGTAACACACATCATGTCATAATCATATAACTTACAACAAGGAATTTTAGATTTGCATTCATGCATTTTATACTGGCATGACACAGTGCTTGCCGAACAACCGGAATTGCTTAATTTAACTGATCACAAGTATTATGGGAGGTTTTATTTCTCTCTTGGTATCTGTGTGAATTCATATGTTCTCCCGACTCAAACTGATGAGGAGCTTCTGAAAACTCTTCCATGGTTTATTCCTTCTAGACAAGGAAATGAGTTACTGGAGCTTCCATCCATTTCTACCTCCACTTTCTGTCCTGTGCATGCGTCAGTGTTTAACCTCCATTTGGAGGAGGAGGTTACATTCTCCCACTGATGAATTTGCACATTTATACAACTTTTTAGTTCTTGTGCACCGCATATGAAGGAATGTATTCTCATTACATCCTGTCTATTATACTGACATATTACATAGGCTCTTTCTCCCTTTATGTCTCTATTCTGACCATGCTAATAATAGGAGGCTCAAAGTATGGCCATGGCTATGCCCAAAATGGGTGCCTGCTTAGCTCTTCCACCACTGGACTCATCTTCTCAGATCTTCTTGATCTTTCATTTGCTCTGCTTCCTAAAGCACTCTCAGTAGACTTGGGTTTCTGAACCAATTCCCGATCAGGAACGACAGCTTCAACTTCTCTAACAGGAGGGTCATGCTCATCACATCCTCTGTCTTCATTAGCAGTACACTTCCTTTTTCTGTACCCTAAATCTGCCTGATTGCTTCCTCTGGTTATCTGAAACACAATCACCATCATCGCTAAATCGTACATCCCTATCAAAATGCATAAGTTGTTGACTATGGTAAGTCTTTATCGGACCTGTTTGTCCTTCCAGCTTTACTCTGTATTCTAAGGATCGGGACAATTTTGACAGCACTTCATAGAGTTCACTTCTCCATCTGATGGATAACTTATGCTTTCCTGGTATCCCCTGGTGTCTCAGTAACACTCTATCTTCTGTAGCAAGAATGTTTTCTTTCACTCTGCTATCATAACGGCTCTTATTTCATAGCCCTGACTGGGTAGATACCTCTTTAGCCAACCTGTAAGCCTCCTTTAAATTTTCTTCTCTGTCACTGGACATACTTTAGATGAGTCTCCACGAGTGTGGGGCATCATTAATTCCAAAGCATAAACCAAATTGTAAATGTGTAGATAAGGACCGCTGCGAGTCCCTGCTGCGATGTATCACACCGCGAAATAGGGACAGCCAAAAGTTGGCTGTCACCCTTTTTTTTTAAAGGTGAGTATGCCTCATTGAGGCATAAGCAATCAATATCCCAGCAAGTTTGGAACTGGCTGGGAGCGAATGACCCTATCGAAATAGGGCCGTTCGCTATGGAGACCCACACTCGATATGGACATGTGTAGCAGCCTGTACAACTTCTAATCTCTGTCTCTTGGTAGTTTCAGGACATTGCCATTCCTCCAGATATAAAATGGCAGTGTCTATTCACGTCTCATAGACCTCTTTCCCCTTTGGAACAAGTTGGCTACCTGGGAAAGCTCTTCATCATCTATATCCATCATAATGCTGGGACTTCCTCATTTGTTCTATAATTTTATTCATGGCTTGCACAAACATTTGACTGGTGTTTGAATATGTCATTACGACTCGCAGATACATTTTCTCACCTTTGAGAACCTGGAAATTGCATATCATATTCTTCCCACTAATAGGACTCAATTCCACTATTATGACACAGGAAGTCAGAACCAGCTTCCCCCACTCTTCTCTGAAACAGTCTGCCTTGCACTGTGTACCATGTGACACACCATCGTGGAGCTGCATAACCGTATACGTGGAGGGATACAGTGATCGGTAGGGAGTGCGATCAGTGAAGGAGCTATATGATGGGGTCCTGTATATTGGAGTGCAATCAGTGAGAGGTACTATATAATGAGGGAGCTATAGTGATTGGGGGGATGTATAATGGGATGCTGTATAAAGAAGGGAGCTGTGTGGTGAGGTGTGTGGATAAGGGAGTGCTTTATGAAGTGATGCTATTATTTGACGGAAACTCCTTATTTGGTGAATAAATATATATATGTATATACATGGTGCCCCATATAACGAAACCCATTGTGAAACTATACATGACTAGTAGAACACCCTTACATTAATTATTCTAAGAACCATTTCAATTCGAATATATTATTCAGTCAACCCGGTGCCATAGTCTCATTCTCAAAAATTACCTGCATTTCTTTCTTTGCTAGTGACCCTTTTTTATCCCCATTCCTCCAGTTGCCTTCTATCTTATTTATCCCAAGGCATTTAGTGATTCCTTCTACCTTGCAGTCGTGTACCTCACTGAAATGTTTGGAAAGGGGATGTGTGAGGTCCCCTTTTTTGATGTTACGTAGGTGCTCACTCCAGCGTTCTTTTAATTTTCTTGAACCTGGAAATTGCATATCATATTCTTCCCACTAATAGGACTCAATTCCACTATTATGACACAGGAAGTCAGCACCAGCTTCCCCCACTCTTCTCTGAAACAGTCTGCCCTGCACTGTGTACCATGTGACACAGTCCGGAGGCTCCCTAATTGAATTGACAACAGAGGAGGGTACATCAGCTGTAGGCAATTTCAGCCACTGACAATCACGCCGATGTACTCTCTCCTGATCAAAGCCCTATGCGCCACACCACTGTGGAGGCGTGCACATTGTTCTGTGGGGCATTGAGCCAAGGTCCCCACATTAAATCAGCTTGGGGGCATCCTGTGCCTTTGATTGGCTTGCCCACTCCTAAAAATTACCCTGACTACAATAGCTGCAGAAAACAATTGAATAAAAGGAAAAAGGGATAGGAGCGCTGTGGAGAATAAGGGGGAGAGTACTGTGGAGAAAAAGAGATGTTTAATTCTGCAGTGAGAAAGTGGGGGTAATTTTATGCATAATGAGAAGAAGTGAAGAACAGCAAGGGGTATAGAATAAGAGGGGAGAACGCTGTCAATAAAAAGAAAGGAGAACAATAAGGGGTTCTGTGGAGAATAAGGATGGAGAGTGCTATCAAGAAAAGGAAAGGTTCTATGAAGAAAAAGAGTGGGTGCTGCGGAGAGCAAGACAGCGTTTTCTGTGTAGCATAAGAGGCGATAGTGCTTTAGAGGACTATGAGGGTGTTATAGAGAACAAGGAGGTGGGCTTAAATACTGTGAAGAAAAAATGGGGAGAGTGATGTTGTGGGTAATAAGAAATGAGTTGTGGAGAATAAAAAAATGACTTGATTTTAAGTCATTTGCATAGATTTTCTTTACCTGATTCTAGATGGTAATCAAAAAGTTTCAGTTTTAACTAGATTCTCTAAGATAAGTACTACCTTGTCATTATATATGTCATCATATGATGACAACCAGTGTACGGTAATCACAATCTCTTGTTCACTCTATAAACTCATTAGACGCTATCTATTCCTAGACTAAAGACACACATCCTGCATCCCTGGGGTCACTGATAGATATATATATATATATATATATATATATTTCCCTTTCCAACGAACCATCAGTAATTTGTTTTTCGACTTGTGACACAGAACTGAAATTGAATCAGTAAACATGGAAATGGACCATGTTTTTCCAATAAACTTCCACATATTTATTTTGTCCTTGTAGTTTATATCTCTGAACCGGTGGCAGTTTTACAACTGTGATTAGGAGTAAATTATCTCTCCTCCTTGTCTATTTGTTCCTGCAGTGATTCATAAAATGCCCAACAGGAACAAACAAGATAAGACTAATAGGCTTGCATATAGATTTATTTAGTCTTTTGGCTCATAGACAATTCCTTTTTGTAATATGAAGTATGAACTACATTTTATTTGATTACATTATAGTTCTGAAGAAATAATGTTCCTTTTAAAGCCTGTTTTCTTAAGCTACCATCTAGATATTCTTAAAAGAATATAAAGGCCCTTCTCATGGGTACAGAGTTTCAATGTTTGACAATGCTGATAAACTATATTAGCTGCCGTTGTATAAAAATACTCTAATCCATATAACAGACTGCCATTCTGCAGTGTTAAAGCAGAAATAACACCACACTTTACATTAGTTCTTGTGTTAGTGTTTCGGATTTATATTCTAATGACACATTCTAAGTGCACATGATATTCCATTGATAGCATTCCACTTCTTCCTAAAGGCTTTACTAGCTGTCCATTGGTTAAATGTAAATTTAAAATATGTACAGTAGACTATATTCTAATTTTTTCTGTACTTTATGGAAATGGGGAAAGAAAATAAACAATACAATTTGTTTAGAGTGTAACTTCTATGGAAGCGGATATGAGAGGAGTGTCTGAAATTGAAAATCACTGGGGGTTAAGATATAGATTAAGATGCCTAGGGCTCCAGGCCTTAGGGGACAGCATGGAGTGAATCAGGGACTCTAATGTTGATGGCTGCGGAACACACGATCCATGACTCCTGGCAGCAGATCTTACTTTACTTGTTCTGCCACTAAACTATCGCTAAGCTAATCAGTTAAGCAGTACAAGTAAGAGCCGCTGCAAGGGTTCAGCTGAGCCGCAGCGGCTTGTGTGTTCAGCTGCAATGGCTCAGCTGATCCCCTGCAGTCATGCTTACTTGTACTATTTAGCTGATGCAAATAATGGCCAAGAAATTGTGTAGGAGGCAAGGGGCGACGGGCTGAAGCTTTTTCTAGGGAATCCAGAGACCGGAACACTGGCCCTGAATAAACTCACTCTAAATGAAAGTGAGATATGAGAAGGGGTTTTACCATTTTTAATTTATTGTGAAGCCAATAAAAAAATGTTCAATTACTTTTATCACCACTGCATGTGATAAATAGATTTTTACAGATGGTAATAGGAACCAAAGGCTATAGACAACAATAGTTATCACCAGGCTACATAAGAAGCATAATGCATAAAACATAATTTACAACACAGAGATTAGATAAAATGAAAAAAAGCATTATAGCAGTCACTGCCCTGAAGGCCTTGCACATCCCCTATATATCGTCATTAACAGAGAAAAAGCAGAAACGCTAGGTAATTGGGCTATACAGTGTTGAATTGAGGAAAAACATTTACCAGGAATCTTTGAAGTAAAATCTGCTGATGTCTAAAAAAGATGCTCCCTTCATATTTTGCTAATTAATTGAAAGACCAAATGATCCATAGGAAAAGTTGCATCATTAACTTAATTGAGAGCAAAGCCTTATTAGAGGGGAAATGAAGGAGACAGAGCCAGGAACACAGCAGGCTTTCATCTGAGATGTCAACAAACAGACATTGTAACTAAAAGCAGACAGCTAGAGATCTGCTTCATTTACATCTTCAGTTCACAGTGGAAGAATTTGCAGTGACTGAAGGAACAGGAGGTTGAAAACACAAAGACAAACAGCGTTAATTAAACATATGTTTATGGAAAAAGCATGATCTGTATTATACACATATCAAATATAAGGTTAGATTCTGCTTACAGTTCAGGTATTCATGATACCTCTAACCAATTATCATTGATTTAGTAAGGGGGAAAAAAAACACACCCAGCTGGTTGCTCTCTGAAGCTTAGGTAAATCCTATATCAAACATGTTAATGCCATTAGTTTGCTTTGCTTTCTCTTGGGACTGCAATTTCAAAGTCCCATTTGACTACAACAATCAGTAGGCGCCCCAGGCAGTTGTGTTTTGCATCTCCACTTATCTCTTGCATATCCCTCAAGCCAGATGCTGACAGAAGAGGAAACAGTATATTGGTACCTGGTATTTGTCTTCCTGAAATGGAGTATAAATTGTCTCTCTTACCAGTAATACTTTGTTTAAACTTGGTAAGCCTCTAATCTATGTTACTAATCTTAATCTTTTTTTTCACCATGGTTATAAAAAAACTAATGTGTAAAACAGCATTCTTCTATTGTTATTATTATTATTATTATTATTATTATTATTATTCTAGTGCTCTTTAAAGAAAACAAATTAATGGGTGTTTTGGGTGTATAATGTTTGTTTGCTGGACTAATAAAGTTTGTAAGTTCATCAACATGGATTAAAAAAAAAATACTTTATAGTCTTTTTTTCTATTCATTCCGACTATTGTTCTTTAACTTTACAAGCGTAACTGAAAATGTTTGCCATCCATATGACCACCTTATATGTGTCATAGTTCACACTCATTTATCAATTTATCCCTCACCTCCTCGTCCCTTGTTTTGTCTGATCCAGTGCCCGGAGTGAAGAGGTATCTGGTGGTATAACATACTGTCATTTATCCTACTGATCTAATTGACAAGTTATAAATCTCCATTCACTTCTGTTATTTCCTACGTTTCCATACCGCTAGCTCTATTTGTCCATACCACCACTTTCAGCTTTCTACTTTATACCACTGATGTGATCTAAATATTGATATAATGCCCCCCACTCTTCATTTAATTACATGCCTATGCAATGTTAAGCCAATTACACAATTCCAGATTACTTGAAACAATATTGCAAGGTTGTGAACGCACCCACGGTCAGGATTTATGATTCTAACAATTAGGTTGCATCTGATGATTTGGATTTATGAACATACTAAAAATCCTCATCTCTGATAGCACGATGTTGGGCAAATGTGGTTAGTGTGTAAACAGATATTTGTGCAGTGTGTCAGGAGTCAGAATATATCAGCAGATGGTAAATTGCTATGTGTGTACAGAATGGCGTGCACATAATGGCGAGCGCGCATGCATTTTTATATGACTTCCAGCATGGAGCTGAATGATAAAAATCAAGGATTCCACGCTGGAAGACTTTCTGACAATGGTGCAGGATGGAGTTTCAGACGTATAGCATGTGTGCCTGGTGGGAGGGGGGAGGTATTTAAATCGTACATTAATTGTACATTAATGGCTTGTTGTATGATCCTCATTTACTCACCAGCTCCATTTTCCATGGGGCTGTTTCATAAATGTTAAAACAGGGTCCAGTTGCCTGAAGTCACATATGTGCACGTGCGTGGACCTAGAAACATGCAGTAATCCTCTATTCAAAGTTTTGGATCTGGCCCAATATATTTAGCCATTCTCTTAACTAACTCCAGCTGTGACTACTGCAACCTATACATACCTATACAACCGCACATGAGATGTGATGAGTTTGTGCACACTATACCAATTTAGCAGGAGATCTGAGATTATCATCTATCATAACCATCTGCTGAAAAAATTGGGACTCCATACAAACTGTACAGATACCTGCCAATGCTGCACAGAAGACTCCCACATTTGTCCAGCATCGTATCAATGGGGATCGTGGTTTTTGACGTTTATAACATCAAATGTAATAAAAACTCCAGAATCCAAATAAAAATTCCTCTTCCCAGCTCCAAGCCCTCACCCTCAGCACTTTTTCCTTATTACAAGATAGTTAACATCAGTCCTGCTCCTTGCATTCGATCTCAACGCTTCATCAACGTGTTCTTTTCCGCTGCTAACTACTATAATAGATAGATATCTGCTTTTGTTAAAATTTTTGGTCTCTTCCCCCTGAGCTTCTCCAAACCCTACAGGGCTTTGACATTCAACAAGCAGAAAAACTTAGCTTGTTTTCATCAGAGTATGAAAACCATTTTTTAAAATCCTTATAACTACTCTCCTTACTTGTTACATACTTGTAACACACTTCCCAAACCTATCTGGCCATGCTCTGCTATCCTTATAGGATTGACACGATCGGCTGTACGAACCAACCTATTCTATTATTGATTAGCTACATTATGGACAAATGGATTCTGAATCCACCCTATACAAGTTATCTCCTGGAGGTGAGATTTAAAAAGTTGGCAAGAATGCTATTTAGTTACAAACAAACTTGTTCTTTGCAATCTCTAGCTTCTATTTCCTCATAGTAAACAGAGAAATGAATCTGTTAAGTTTCTGCACTATCTTCCGACCTTCATTAATATAAAATTGTGGATGCATTTAATTTAAATAATCTGTTAGAATGAAGGATCAGGGACTACAAAATGTTAAGAACAAAATGTTTTGATTTGGTGATTATATGCAGAGACTGTCTAAACATAACATATTAATTAAAGAAAATCTATGATTATACTAATACTAATGATTTTAGTATTCTACTTATTTGTGGCAGCATAGCTGAACATAATTAGAGAGGTATATTATAGAGCAAATATACACATTTACTGTCAAAGAGATAGCTGCTTAGAGCCTCCAGAACAGAAAACAGCTGAATGTTGGGTCAATCTCCTATTCACGTTCTCTGTAATAAAAGGCTGACTGCAGGCTTTCAGCTCTGATTCCAGTCACAGACAAAAGCAATTGCAGAGCAAGACTAATAACAGGATTTAGCATAAATCCACCTCAGGAAGTGAAACGTTGTAGTGGCAAATAATTAGCTGAGGAACTTTTATGGCAACATCAGGATGCTACAAACAGCTTAGTCAGAGGAACAATATAACTATGAAAATAAGTTTATCTTCTAGAAGAAAGGCAATAACTGTCAGCAATGAATTTTAATCGGCTTCCTGTGTTTTATAAGTTTCTTCACGCATGTTCTTAAGTGATGATACAATTCATTGTGTTAGCATGTCTATGGATTGTACTGATTATTTATTATTTATTTATTAGCAGGTTTTTATATAGTGCTAAGATTACATAGCATTTTACAGAGAATATTTAACATTCACATTAGTCCCTCTCTCACTGGAGCTACATTCTAAAGCTGGCCATACACTGGATGATTATCGGCCCGATCTCCCAATTATTGGGTGATTGTGCAAATAATCGCTCTAGTGTATGGTACAGATCAATTTTTGAAAGGTCAAATAACTGCACCATAAACGCTCTGGTGCGATTATTTGATCTTTCGACATGTTTGATTTAAATCGGGAGAAATCTTCCGATATTTTAAGGGAGCCAATCAGCAAGCTGAATGGCTCCCTATTGTTCAGAGCTGCTGCTGCTTTATATCTATGTACAAAGCTGCTATGATAGCTCTGAAGGTATTCTTTAAA
>WWET01000339.1:185812-196166 GCA_011038615.1 Limnodynastes dumerilii
GAAATCGTCCCGTTTATCGGCTCACCCCCTGCTGGGACCGATAATCGTCCTAGTGTATGGCCAGCTTAAGGTCCCTAACACAGATTGATTGATCGATTGATAGATAAATAATTACAGATCTGTATTAGCTTGATTATCAACACAATTTTACTTTGCTAGACTTGTAGTGTAAACTTTTTTATTTGGAATTTGGAGATCAGACTACAGACTAGGTGTAATATAGACATTACTGTATAAACAAGTGCATCCATTGCAGATTCCTTCCATTCCTTCTTCTATTATTACTTTCCTTATGTCATTCTTTCACTAGTGGAGGGAGACTGTGAAAAGGGTCAGAGTCAGTGCTAAGTGACAAGTGTAAGAGGTGGATTCAATTATGTCAACAAGTTAAATACCCTCCAACATGACCCATTCCATTAAGTACAAAATACTCTGCTTCTCAGTTTCCAACTGTCAGTTACTATTGTAACCCCATTTCTTGAAGAGACAAATAGTTTTTTAAACAACTGTTAAGTCATTTCACCAGGTGAGTGTGACAGTTGGAAATTCAGGTGCGGAGTTTATTGTACCTAATGGAATGGGTCATGTTGGAGGGTCTGCAAGTTATATAGGGGGAAAGAGGTGTCAAATTGAGTGGATAAAGGAGGGGGGGGCAGGGAAGAAGAAGTCTGCTAGTGAATGGGCCGAGTAGTGGGGCTTTACCAGACTTTTATATTGCCCCTGAACATTAAAGGCCTGATCCAGAGTTGAATGCAAAATGACCTTAATATAAAATGCTAATGGTATGGTATGAAATATGTTGTGGAGTGTCAGCTTTCACCAGCTCCCTGGACTCATAATAGTAATCTATATCAGGGTTGCAGACTTTTCTAGAGTATACAAGAGACTCCCAAAATTCTGTATTCTGGGAGGGCAAGAAAATCTCCCGCAGTGGGTTTGAGGCCGTGGTTTTATGCAATCCAAATCCTCAAGTCCCGCCCCCCTGCCTAGCAACACTACTACTAGTGTTACTAGGCTCAGGGTAGGACTTGATGATGTCATTTGCTTCATCAAGTCTCAGGCGTGATTTGCGTCATCAAGCTTCATCCCCATAAAGGCATCTGTGGGATCGCTCCTGGATTTCCCTGTGTGAAGCAATGAAAAGCCAGCAACCCTGATCTATGTTTAGTTCTGGATCAGTTGCATTTGTGAGGGCATTGCCTTGCTGTACACTGCCTATATGCCTCCACCGTTTCCCTCCCATGAAATGACCTTCAGAATGCAAACGGCCATGCAGTGACTTCAGGTCAGGATTGCACAAAACGTCTGAGCATGCAATGGAAAAGAAAACTGAGATATGTTACGCCATTAGGCGGACATTCAACTCTGGATCAGGCCCTGAGGGCTATGTAATCTTTGCAGATGGGAATGTATGAGTTCATTTTCAGTTGCTAATAAAACTGAAAAGAAAAAAAACTCATTTTAAAAGTATTTTGATTATACGGAAAAAAGCCATATGCATTATTCATAGAAAAAAATATTTCCTAAAATGATTTCCATTTGTGATAACAGATTGACATATAATACTATTATACTGTAAAAGTCTTGGACATATGTCATTTCACCCACTGATTCAGCTTATTATTAACATATCCTAATATGTCAAGGGAGGAAAGCAAAGGTGTGACAAAATGTAACAAAAATGGAGTTTTGCACAGAAAGAAGCAACAGTGGTTGGTGTCGTTCTCTGCTATATTGCATTTTTGAAGACTTTATATGTGTAAATATAGCTAGGAAGGTCAATGCCTTCCTCTGCTGCATGTCATTAATTTGATAGGACTGGATACCCTTGAAGTTACCTTAATTTGGCAAAACATACACAGCTTTGCAGTAAAATGTGGAATGAGGTGCAAACTTAGTGTAACAGACTGAAACATTTACTGCTCTTTAGAGGATATAGGAATAACATTAGGCCCCAAAGAGTTTTATTTTTCAATGACATCTGTTTATCGTATCTCATAGATTTGCAACGCTCATGCACATTTTTTACTTGTTCACCTTTTCTAGTTATGGGACCTTTTCAGGTTGCAGTCTCGAGATTTCAAAAGATTTACTAAACTGTGGAACAGTGGAGATGTTTCCTATAGCAACCAATAAAATTCTAGCTCTCACTTTCCTACTTCATATTAAAAAATATCATCTAGAATCTTATTGGTTGCTATGGGCAACATGTCCACTTTTCCTTTTCCGTAGTTTAGTAAACCTTGCCTCATACATTCAAGTGCTATCTAAAGTCTAGATAGTGCGGAGGGCACTTAGGGGCTGATTCAGAGATGCGATTGCGAAAAGATCGCAAATATACGCAACTAAGTTCAGATCTTAGCAGGTTACAGCCCACTGCATAAACAGTCACTCCCCTTGCAAACAGCGGCGGATCTTAAAGTTAGACCACCATTGACTAACCCTAACTCTGCGCTGTCATTTGAGATCTTAAGGGAAGTAGTAGCGTTTATTTGCGATCCTAAGTGTCTGCCCGCGCCCACTTTCCCTCATTTCCCTGCCTCCCCCCGCCCATTTCCCTGCAAATCCTTCAGATCTTAAACTTTCGCAGCACTTAAGATCTTAAGTGCTTGCGATCGATTCAAAGGTCCGCTCTTAGCGAATTTAAGATCCTAACCTCTACGTAGACGGCGTTGCACTATTACTACGCATGCGCAGTTATGCACATTTTCTAAGATCCTAAATACACGCACCTAAGTAGCAAAAAAATCGCATCTCTGAATCAGCCCCCTAGTATGGGAATGTGCCATGTGTGCATGTGCTTTTTTTTAAAATGCACTAGGATCTGAAAAGGCCCCTTTTGCATACTAGATCTGGTCGAATGAGGTTTCCTTTTATACATTTTCCAAACCCTTCACATATCAGTTTTTATAAACGTAAAAAGTAAATTCTAGCAAACAATAAAAGTTTTGTGTTTTTACAGTTAACATTTTAATAAATGTCCTTGTTCCTAAACAACACTGTGACTTCTTTTATTGTTTGTATAGTTTATTCGAGGAGATTTATTATTACATTTCTCATACAAGTGCAAATGAGTAATTGTGTTAGTAGCTATGGCAGAAATATATGCAGATGCTGAGAAAACAGTTAGCTATTGATTTGCATACATCAGTTTATGCATGTGGGGCAAAACTGTGTCAGTTGCCTGAAGGGAAAGTTACTGGATTGCTTTTGACAATTAAATAAAAATGTTTTCAGTAACATAGAGAGTGGGGAATATTAGTCTTTCTGCCATCATACCCAGGGAATTAATCAACATTTTGCAGCACAAAACTCAAGAAAATCATGTTTCATCAATAATTCTTATTCTATTTCTAAACAAATTTAAATAAGTTCAGGCTTAGACTCAATAAAGACAATTTCATTTAAATTGTTGCTCCATCATACGTCACCAGCCTCCCCCAGGACTCTCATCATACACCACCAGCCCCCTCCCCCCAGTACTCCAGCATACGTCACCTGCCCCCATCATGTGTTTTTTTTTTAATTACCTCACCTCTCCCTCCGCAGCACGCACTCTCTCCTCCTCCTCAGCGCTCATACAGGAAGTTCCTGTATGAGAGTCTGCGGTAATTACATAGAGGCTGATATCTGCTTTATGTAACTACTGCAGACACACATACAGGACTCCCCAGACAACCTTAAGTCACACTGCATATTTTCCCTCTTAAGGGACAATCCACAGCCCTCCCTCCCAGCCTTATCTACATCCCAACCTACTTCTCCTAACTTCCACTTAAAGCTGCCGTGGCGCGCCTCCTCTTACCTAAAAAACTATGGGCCTGAAAATAAGAGAGGGCTAAACCATGTTGATTGCAGGAGAAGTCAAGTAAATTGTATTTTTTGCATACAGGGATATATCTTTGAATTTGTTACTGCACAGAGATACTGACCAGCTTTACTATTACACTGTTATTGAGACTTGGGATAGGAAACATCACCTCTTAACTCTGATAATGTTTGCAACAGATGAAATATGACTCCCCTGCAATCAACATGGTTTTGCCCAGGAGCTTTCCTCTCTGATTTTCAGACTCTGAATAAGGGATTATATTAGGTTTATTTATAAGTATATTATTATAACGTACAATAGCTACTACGCATGCGCAGTAGCTACTGTTTATTGAACTATGTCCGTCTATGGAAGACGGACGTAGTTCTGGATCCGGCCCAATGTTTGCAACAGATGAAATATAACTCCCCTGCAATCACCATGGTTTAGCCCAGGAGTGACTTTCCTCTCTTATTTTAAGCACCTTCTTAATTCTGAATCAGGTCCTATGTGCGGTCTTTAAAGATTCACACCTAAGAAGCCTCTGCTTCTTAGGTGTGAATCAGGGCCGATGTCTCCAAATGAACTAAGCTAGAGTGCAACTAAGATTTTGCTGCGTAGTTTTAAATAAATGATAGCACAAGTCATATATATATAGTAATAACACTAACTTTGATAACACTAGAAAAAAAAGTAGAAAGCATTAAACTGCATGAAGTAAACCTAAAAGTGGAGGTCAACTCAAGGTCAATGTCATAAGTCAATGTAAAAAAGTGATGTCTTGCTGAGAATTTATACCTCTCAGCTAATGAAATATTCTGAAATGCAGCTTTTCATTGTATTCCTGAGTATATGCATACAGAATAATAATATGCCCATTGTCAGTGGACAATTTGTTTTTAACATACAATAGAAATGCCTTTTAGTTATTAGTGTGGATATGACAGCTAATGCAGCTATGATTTGGAGCAGACAGGCTTGATTGCAGAAGCAGCTGTGTCAGGAAGAACTAGCTAGAAGCTAGGCAGACTTTGGCTAGAGAAGTAAGCAGAGCAGTTGCACAGAGAACCAGGCACCTCTGATGGACAAAGTTGTTTTGGCAATGCATGGACTGTGTACAGGGTTTAAATAGCCCACCTTTGTCCTGGATTGGCTAAGCCGATCATGTACTGCCCCTGGCTTGGATGCGATTGGCTGCCATGGCACATGTGACCTAATCCAACATGGCGGTGCCCATGCAGCTGGAGGACGCCGGAGCTTGGCGCCAGGACCGCACCACCGGAGAGTCTGTAGGGAGTGGAGGAGACTGAGAAGAGGTGCCACTACTGAGAGTGGCACCTCCGAAGGAGCGGAGAGTGGAGACGAGTAGGGAGTGCGACAGCAAAACGGCCACCTGCCACTGAAACTGAATTTGACATTACTTTTGTAGAAACAGTTAGTAAAGATTAAAATTAGGTTTTTATTGCATTGTGTATTTTTTACATATAGTTCATAAACAGCTTAATAAATCCATTATAATGGCAGTAAATCTTAACAACTTCATCAAAAGAACATGTTTGTAAGTCAGTCACTTGTATGACTCGTTGATGACTATTTACTAATATTGCTTAAGCTTGTAAATATGCACCAAAATAATAGCAGTTGATCAATATTTTGTGTTTACCTATCTAATGGAACTGGTTGCCATGGTTTCAGTGTAGATCTGCACCTTTGCTGTGTTGGTAAATAACCCTTACTGAGTGGGAATATGCTTTTGAAATGGCAAATATATATATATATGATAAAGTAAAGTCATGGGAACAGATCCAGACTTATGAATAGATTCCATGCCTTAGCCCCCACAACAGTAGCTAACGTACGGAATTTGGCATCCTAAGTACCGCACATTGAAGAACAGGGCATTTCCCTACTCTCTTACATGTGCGAGAGATTTAAGAGTATCAATGGCACCCTTAAGTATTCTGCTCACAGCACTTTTTGTGGGCGGAATAGTGGATCGTATGTAAGGGCTTAGCCAAGCCTTTACTGTACAATTTAAATATCAATTCCCACCCACCATTTTTATCTCATATGCATGTTGTGGGGCCCCGACCCATGTGCGGCAACCTGAATTCTACACGGAACGCAGCTGCCCGATCATGCATTGCGTATGGAAGTTCTTGTGCTGCACAAGTGCAGTACAAGCAGGTTATGTACATGACGTACATTAGTCCCTAACGTGCTGAAGTCTGGATCCAGCCAAGGTGATTATTTGCACTTTAGATTATGAGAATGAACTTAATATAAAGTGGTTTAATTAATATTGGCTTCAACTGTGTAACTATCACAATCAGGGGCGTAGCTAAAGGTTCATGGGCCCAGGTAAAGTTTCAATCTGTTTACTCCATAACGTAGTGGGTAGTGGAGCGCAGCGCACCTCAAACAGCCTGTATAGTCAGGTCCACTGAAGACAGGCGAGTGACAGGCTGGTGCGCTGCAGGGTGACAGCTTCCAGTGTGCGCTCTGATTCACACTGCGGTGGGCGGGACGGCATACTGCGGTGGGCGGCACACTGCTCGCTGGACTCAGAATGAGCGTGGCACTATTGGTGAGTGGTGGAAGGCGCCTGTGATGGGCCCCAGTCGCAATTCAGGGGCCCGGTCGCAATTGCGACCGCTGCGACCCCTGTAGCTACGCCACTGATCACAATTATGGTTTATAGATTTAATCCAAATCATTCTTATTATTGTTGCCTTTTTTATTTTCATTATTTGGCAGCTATAGTTACCATCTAGTTTGCCAATTTAAGTCCATGTTTTCACTAATACAGTATATTGCAGGATGTTTACATGACTCCTTGTAAAATAAATATATAGTCTAAACAGGAAATAGCCTGTGTTTATCTTAGATAACAGCCAATGCTAAACATGTCAAGTCAGTCATGATCATTAAAAAAAAAAGGCTGTAAATTTAATCCTTGACCTTCCAGAGAGAAATGGCCTAAGGGAAGGCTGTAATTGTAAACTGGTGATTATGCCCCCTTCCCCTCCAAACAGTCAGTAAAGTGGCTATTGATCCATTTATATTAGTGTATAACTCCAATGGCAAAACTACCTCAGAACATTCAAGGGCAAGTTGGTAAATTGCTTCTGACAATAAAAATAACATTCTTTCAGTAATGAAGATTAGGGAAATGTCAGCCGTTCTGCCATCACACCATAGATTCATCAACTCTTTATTTCAGTTTCAGAAGGGCAACAAGGAATACTCTTTTTTCAGTGCATTTATAGCAGTGTTAATAATACACATTACATCATACCTCCCAATTGTCCCGATTCCAGTGGGACAGTCCCAATTTTGAGTGGACAAAAATAATAAGTGGACAAAATTGGAGGTGGGGGGGAGGATTTTCATTTTTTAAATAATTATTTAAATTTTCACTCTGTGCGTCCACCACAAAAGGGGAGCAGTTTGGGTGGGACCAGGTAGAGTTTGGGTGGTTCCAGACGGAGCCCTGGCACAGAGTTTGGGTGGAGCTTATTAGTTCCATTTTCAGTATTGTAAATGTTTGGAGGTGTGCACTACATGCACTACACAATATTGTCACTTTGCGGCTGATATTAGCAGGGAATGTTTTAGAAAACAAAATTATTGGACACTAAAATTTCTGGACGATTTATTGGAAACAGAACTAATAACACTGGGCCGTATCCAGAACTACGTCCGTCTTTCATCATGGAAGACGGACGTAGTTCTGGATCCGGCCCACTGAAATAATCCCTATTCATAAAGCATGCAGCATAGGTGCTAACCATGATTTGGAACTGTCCTTGTGGGGTCCTTTTCTGTAAAATCTACATACACCCCCCTTCCACCACGCATAAGTCACATATGTAATGGTAATTGCTTCATTCCGGAAAGCTGGACATGTGGAATCGCATTACGTGAGCATGTTATCCTAAATTGGACTTTATAAAATAAATGATTGACTCAATAAAGAGCTAAACCTGAACTATGCATTCAATGAACACTGCGATTCCTAGAACATATGTGACATACTTAACAAGCAGCAGCAAATATTTGAATTATTTTAAACAACAGAGGAAGTCATTTAGTTACAAATCAAGCGATCAATCATAAAACAAGACAAAACACCAGTAATTCTCTTTAACTGGTGACAGCTAAAAGCAACTCCCACACTGTTTGTCCCACTCTGTCCTGTGTCTGCTTAGAAACTCAACTAGGCTGTGTATCAGATAAACGACAATAAATTGAATCTCCAGCTTATTGCTAGGAAGTGACTCATCCTTGAAAACATAACAGGATTTGTTCTCTCTCCCTCTCTCTTGCTGTCTCAAGCAACGATTCTGGTGTCCTAGAGACTACAGCAGTTGTCAGTGCTTGGCACCAGTTGAGGAAATTAAAAGCCAGCTATGTGGGTGTGATCTGGATGTTGAACACTACCTTTAACCACTGCATAAACATTACCTTTAACATTACCTGCAGCCAATTTTTAATATAGCCTTTATTCTGTGCTCTGTAATGAAGTTTTTGAAATGGTTTTCGGATTTCTCCACTAAACTGCAATTGCAATTAGGATGAATCAGTTAACTGGTGTTTAAAAATAACTTTCAGAAAGTTTTTTAATAGTTAATAGTAAAAATAAAAATGTTTAAATAAAAAAAAAGTCAGTTGGCATGATAAGTTCATTACAAACTGTCAGCACAATCTAGATAGTCAGCACATGATATAGATTTGGGGGTCTATTTACAAATTTTATTAGTTTTCACTTAAAAACTGGCACTATCACATTAAAATTAACTGCATAATATTTCCAAAATGACGGAGCAGAGTTTTACACTCTGCACCCGGCGTAAGACTAACGCCAGCTCAGGCTGGCGTTAGGGGTAAGTATTCCAGTGATGTCCCCATATACCCTTCTTTTCCTCCCCCTAATAGCTGTTAATAGGGGGAGGAAAAGGGGGGGTATATATGGGGAGACTGCCAGAATACATAAGAATATTAGCTTAGTAAAAAATAAAAAATAGTACAAAAAATATAAAAAAAATAACTAAATAGTAAAAGCTCACCTGCCTGGGCGACCCGTTTGACTGCCGGTGTCCAAGTCCTGGCATGAAAACACTGTGTTTCTCATGTCGGGACCTGAAAATTTCAAAGTTCCAAAACAGAAGCACTGCACATGTGCAGTATTTCTCATGTCGGGACTTGAAATTTTCAAAGTCCCGAATGAGAGTTACTGCGCATGTGCATTACTTCATTCATGCATCGCATGAATGAGAAGTACTGCGAGGACCCGGCGGATCATCGCAGGACCTCGCAGGAGGGGTGAGTATTTATAAATAGTGTGAACAAAGCTGCCAGGCTCGCAGTGAAGATAAGTGAGCCTGATGCAGCTTCTTTCACAGGGAACGAGGCAGGTAAGTAAATAGACCCCTTGGAGACACTGATTAGAGAAAACGAGGGGAAGACACAGGCATAGATGACCTTGCTCATACATATCTACATCACCTGTATGTGTATAATTTCCATTATTACCTTATATTTCCATTTTTATCTCTGTTATCCTACACTGTAAAATTATAAAATTATCATCAATAAAAAACATTGATTGTGCATGTGCTTTAAACATGTAAATATGTTAATTACTTAATTTCAATAACAACTATATCCCTATAAATATTTTGTGTATTTTCTATGATGAATATAAATACAAAAAGTGTCCCATGTCACATGTTACAACTAGCATGTTATTTCCTTATTGGCCTTCAGGTTATAAATAAAAATAAATATGTCCGATGAATGTTAGCAGATCAATGCTGTTCATTATTGCTGACATAAATACAGTGTTTCTTAGTAGTTGGTAATTGTGCAGTATTTTCAATCTATTAAAAAGATAAAACATATTTAGTGCTGCAGCATATTGTCTCAATAAAATGCCTGCAGGAAAGATAAGTCATGTAGATTCAGCATTATTTTATCTCATGAGAGGTATTAAAGCTCTATTTCTTAAGTTTTATCTGGGAGCAGATAGTTTCTGGAAATTTGCTAGAGAATGGACTGTATGATATACAACTAAGATAGTTGCCCTAGCTTTACTTACCAATCGTAAATAAGCGAATGTTTGGCAGGCATGCTAAGTATTTATGACTTGATATAGACTGTAATGATAACAAGGTTGTGGGAAATATATGTGCCAAAGTAATACTGCTATAGAATCAAACTATGTATGTTTACACTAATTTATCAGTTGCGCAGCCCAATAATATTGTAGAACTCAATAATCTCACTGAGCCTCCCTAGAAAGACTATTTGGGTTAGAATAACTTTGTGGCATGGAATGGCTGGTACAGGGCAGGGAGGAGAGAGTGCCCTGTTTATATCTAATTGAACAATGAGTCCTTTGAATAGATGGCCATGACTGTATATAGTATAATGGCAATGATAATTAGGAAATCAATGCAATAAACTATACATTGCATCTGTTGACCTCATCCCCTATTCATGCCACATGTTTGAGACAGAGCTACATTACATTTTATATAT
>WWET01000339.1:208352-242717 GCA_011038615.1 Limnodynastes dumerilii
CAGCAGGATTGATGGTCCACGATTGGTGCTTTTTATATTGTGCATGAGTTTCTGTGCTAACAGATCAGTGCACATGAATGATACTTCTGACACATGTGACTATGTTGAGTTTGTAAGTAGGTGTTTAGTCTTTATTTAATTTATAGTACAGTACAGGGGTTTCCTCTCTTTGTTTACCTATCCAGACCATTGTTGGGACTTGGATGAAGAAGAAAGTGAATACCAAATAGGATTGAAGGATGATATACAACCTGCTACTGCTATTACCAACAGGCAGTCAAGGGTTAAAACATTAGGCCGATCAAGGGGAGTATTACCAGGGTGAAGGGGAGGAGTTTAGGCGTATATTAGCGCAGTTCACAAGGAGTTCAGCCACTTTGCCAGGAATCTTTCCCTCACTCTCTCCCCTCATTTAGGCGTATTTACTAACGTCATTTTTTTATTCGAAAGGGACATAGGTTGGCGGTAGCGGTGGGGTTATCAGCAAAATATTTAGCGCTATGTAGGGCAATAAGGTATGGTACTGGGGAGCTGAAGTCTATATCTGGTGGCTGGTTCTTGGTTTGCCTCACCGGATATACCAGGGTATGCACTATGAGAGGGGGAAAGCGTTCTTGCATTGATCATTACCTTCCTGAGTGCCATCGTTGTCTGTGTCTTTATTTGGGTATGAGTGCATGTTGGGGATGGTAAATTTAACATGAAATATGTTGTGACATTATTCAAGAAGTTATCCAAGCAAGTGGATGTGGTTTAAAAGTATACATAGTTCTTTTGCTCAGAGAGCTGTGTTCACAGAAATTGGAAATGGGCATCTAACTCTAAATTAAGTTGACACATGACTATCATATGCTTTATTTGGGCAAGAAACATTATTAAGTAACTTTGCTGTATATTTGCAGAATGTATTTTTCTTTGCATTGTTTAAAAAATTTATTTTGTTGCATTTCAAGTCCAAATCCATTTGGTGTCATTTTAAGTGCTACATTTTATACGCTTTTTGCAATGTTATTTGATCAAACTTGCAATTTCCTAAAGGATTTGGAAAGGATTTTGCAGTGTTTTAGTCAGCAGGGAGGTCCAACAATGGCTGCCAAGATGCTGCCGTCCTAGCTTGTACTCACTTCCAAACACATAAAACATTTTTGTAGTGGCAGATTTGAATACGTTCTAATGGCTTATTGTTTGAACTTGTGAAGATATATATCACTTGGGAACACTATAATAAGCAGAAGAAGTCTCTGCATTGCACACTAGCTAAGTAAAAGGTTTTCATATATCATATAACCGATGTTTATTGTTTTGTCTCATTCCTATTTCTATTTAGCAATAAAAAAAATGCCAATTAGGATTATCGCTGCTCGTGTATGGCAGTTATTGTTGTCTGCGTTATCTGATAACATATTACAGTGAAAAAATTATTGAATTCAAGCTTCCGCCTGCAACACAAAGGCTATAGGTGCTTTTAATCTGGGCAAATGTGTAGGAAACAGCTGCGCATTACAAATGCTTATTGGACAAGGTACCACTGTAAGGTCATTTTGCCCATCAATCTATCTGAGCAGATAAGCAACCTTGATGGGGTAAAGGCTCATATGCTTAATAATTATATGCAGTCTAATTTTGCTAACTTTCTTAATAATTAATGGCCGTTCACATGCGAGTCTAGGATAGTTAGTGATTATTTTTATTATTGCTTCTTTAGATAACGCCACAAATCAACCACAGCACTTTACAGAGAACATTAGACACTCACATCAGTCCCTGCCACTAATGGCGCTGCATAACACATACATACACCAGGATTAATATAGTCAGCAGCCAATTAACCTAACAATATGCTTTTGTGATGTGGGAGGAAGCCAGATCACCCGGAGGAAACCCACAGAGACACAGGGAAGAACATACAAACTCCACACAGATAATGCCAAGTCTGGGAATCAACCTCATGACCTGGTTATACAGGCATTATGCTAGTTTATGACTCTAGGCAGTTGGTGGAAACAGTTGGACAGCTAGTTCTTTGCAGGTGGTGGATACATGTGCTATGCTAGTTCCTGACTCCTGATAACTGATGGACAGTGCCTAATTCCAAGAAATTGGTAGATATCAGCATGGTATTGGTTCCCAATTTAAGAAGGTTAATGGATATATCTTGACTAGTTCCTGACTTCTAACAGTTGGTGAACACAGGCACAGTGCTAACTCCAGACAATTTGCGGATTGTTCCTGACTCCAGACAGTTGATAAATGCAGGCAGGATCCTAGTTCTTCACATTTGGTGGATGCAGACACTGTGCTAGTTCCTAACTTCAGATAGTTCATGGAATGATCCTATCTCCAGACATGGATGCAAGCACAGTGACAACTGTTACTCGAGACAATTGGCAGATAGTTCCTGACTCCAGGAACAGCGCTAGTTCTTCACAGTCAGTGGATGTAGGCACTGTGCTAGTATCTGACTCCAGACGGCATATTTCCTAATTCCAAGTAGTTAATGGATACAGGCATGGTGCTAGTTTCTAACTTAACAGCTTAAAAAGTTAACTGTCTTAATAAGTAATCGCACAAGCAACTACAGCTCTGGATCCCGATGCAAGGTTGCATACATACACAATGCTACCAGAGCAATGCACATATATTCCCAGATATATTCCCTTTCCCCAACAATGCAAATACAGGTATAAGTTACTTCAATGTAATGTATAGTGGAAAAGGTGGTTACTTTTTATAAAAATGATTTATTATTCATTTTAAACAATAGATAATCAACATTCCATTACTTTCTGTAATGTACATACATATATAGATAGATGTGTGTCTATATGGTATAGTAAGTGGTACTTGACCTGATTCAATAGTAGTTAACTAGTAATATGGGGCAGCATGGTGGCTCACAGTGCTGATTTCATGAGTTTGATTCCTGGACTCAGCCTTATCTCTGTGTCACTTTTAGGTGAATTAGCTGCTGACTAAATTAACTAACTATAGTGTGTGTGTGTGTGTGTGTGTGTGTGTTTGTATAGATATGTAAGTATGTGTTAGGCCTGATCCATACCTACGCTCATAAAAACGCTCATGTGCGTAGCGTGTTTACACCAGCGTACCTACGATACACTCCCATAGGCACACCCCTTCGTACTTACTCTTGCAGTCTTACGCTCAGCAAACCCTACCCTAACTTTTCTTATCGTAACCGCGGGCGGCCGTAAGCTCCTTGTGTAGTTATGACGCTTAGCACGCCCATACTGTACAATTTAAATGCATCACCCCGCCCTCGGTGCGTTTTTATGAAAATCGTATGCCAGACACGCCCCCTCCACCGTAGTTACGAAGGTGGTACGCTCAAGGCCCATAGGCTCAGAATTTCTGTGCGTAAGATGAGCGTAACATCTGCCCCGTGCATGCGCACATCCGAGCGTAGGTCTGGATCAGGCTCTTAGTGTGTAGCTTCAATAGGGGCAGGAACTGATGTGAATATGAAATATTCTCTATAAAGCGATGCAGACAATTTGTGGCACTATATAAAGAAGTGTTAATAATAATAATAATAATAATAACTTCGGATCCAGACCCCTGCATGCTTTCCGTACGTGCTGGGTCTCTCCGTCCGAGAGAGAGAGGGGAATGCACGCTCCCTGTCACTCCCCACTCTTGTGCAGGCTGTATGTCAGCTTACGCTGCCATAAGCCTACCTTAATGCAATTGTACGGATCAGCGGTATCTATCGTAGCCCTAGCATAACATTTGGAGGGCACATGCCCCCGTCAGTCAAATCAGGTCTCTTACGCACTTTGCGTGCGTAAGTGACTTGTCAGGTGCGGGTCTGGATCCAGCCCTACAAGAGGAACTAAACATGTATATCTTGGAGCAGAGAAGGGAGAGGGGGGATATGAGAGCAGCTTCAGATATATCAAGGGAAGTAACCAGTAACAGATGAGATGAGGAAGAGATGTAATAAAACATGATGATGAACAGGCATATAAGCTGGAGGGTGGTAGGTTCAGTGGAAATATTACTTCACTGAAAGGTAAGTGTAATAAATGCCAATCTAACTTGGTATGGGCTAACACAGTACAACAATTTAAATCATGGTTGCCTACTTTTGGCAGCTTCTCTCCGGGAGATCCCAGAGAGAAGCTAGCGCCGCATGCAGGGGTGGGGCTTAATGACGCTGATTATGCAAATCGCGTCATTAGGCTCCGCCCCTGGCTCATACTGACCCGTTTTTACTTGGAATAGGGGTCGGGGCGGGGCTTGGTGCCGCAAATTGCGCCATCTCCGGGATCATGCTGACACGTTTTTACCTGAAATAGGGGTCGGGATACTAGTAGGTATACTAGGTATACTAGTGTTGCTAGGCAGGGGGGCAGGACTTGAGGCAGTGGTTTCAGTGAAACCACTGGCCTCAAGTCACTTGCTGGAGATTTGCTGGCTCTCCCGGGATACCGGGAGTACTGCCCGAATTTCGGCAACCCTGATTTAAATATGCTTTGGATAAATATCAGGATATGCTGAATCTAAATTTAAACTAAATTAAGGGTCAGCTAGAGTTTAGTATGGTGAATCTGAATTATCTGAAATGACAAGCACATTAGGCCATGAGCATGCATTCAGGTCTGTATAAGGCCCTATGTTTGCTTACACTTACTTATTTACTGCTGCTCATACTGTAGGTTTTCAGTCCTAATAAGTGCTGCTAATTGAGTAGAGATGGAAATATGTTCTATAATGTCAATAGTATCAGTAAGTTAATATACAGCATATTGCTGCCTAATGATGATGCCTCCAGTTTAAAATTAGATAAAAATAATAGCAACTATCACCATTTGGATTCCTTATTGAGACATTCAGTGTTTCTGGCCCCGACTCCTCTAACTTAATCTTAGTAATGGGCCTGCTACATAATGGAATACTCCCTGTAGGTCATCTTCTCACTCACTGTCTATACAACACAAGGCCAACATCAGGGAAGTACATGAAAGACAGGGGGGCTCCACTGTGACCTGCCTGTTTATGTTATTGGTGCATGTCATGGTGTGAAGAGGAGCAGTGGTGTGTGTGTAGAGGGTGTGAGGAGAAGATGTGTGAAAATAGACAGAAAGGATAAGGTGTGAAAAACAGGTGATGAGAAAGGGGGGATTGGGGAGGGGAGGAGAGGTGGATCTTATAGGGAGACCATCAGAGAACAAGGAGGACGGGGAGAGACAGGGAATGAGGTAACTTGGAAAAAACTGTGGATTATATGGAGAGCATGAAGGCTAAAATGGGTGTTTGAAAGAAGAGGGTTCAGCTGATTGAAACAGATGGTGAAAAGGGGTTGTAAGAGAGCAACTGGGGAAACGAAGAACATAAAGGAGGTTGAACTGAAGGTAAAAGCTATGAAAGCTCTGGAGAAGAAAAGATGTAGGGCTCTATTTATAGAGTTCATTTTGGAGTGATAGGGGCAGTTTTCAATAGAAAACTGCCCTTATCGCTTCAAAATGTCCTTTCTCATATTTAAAAACCCTGCATCGCCAGTGGAAACTATCGTTTCCATGACGATGCAGGACTCCTTCTCCTGCCATCACGGGCCCGTTCATGTGAACGGGCTCCCCCTGTTCCGCATATTTACACAGCGGTGAAGGGGTGGTGAAGCGGAGTTTCTAACTCAGGCTGGCGTTAGTAGCTGTTCGCAGGGAGATCCCTGCGATGAACAGCTTAAGCCCGCCCCCCTCTGTCCCTGATTGGACCAGAGAGGGGTGAGTGACAGGAATCAAACTGATTCCTGACTGCTTTTTTTTATAGGTCTGAATCTCCTCTTGTCATTGGTGCTTCAGTGGATAAAAGGGGGGAAACATTGGTGGTTCAGGGGGATCGCTAAGAATAAAAAAAAAAGGCATTAAGGAATCAGCTTGATTCCTTATGCCACCCACTCCGCACGGCAGCTACGCATTGCGCATGCGCCGTGCGTGTACGGCGCATGCGCGACTATTTTACTGCATCGTCGGCGCTTCACATACGAGTGAAGCGCCGGTGATGCAGTGGAAACACTCACCGGACATCGTGAGACATCGTGATCACTATCACTCCCCAGATTTATGCGCTGTCCATAAATAGAGCCCATAAAGTAAATGGAAATAATTAGGGAGGGGGCTAGAGAAAAATATAAGAGAGAGCTAGAAATAATAATATGATGGAGAAAACAGGGTTGAAAAAAAGCTGCAGACATAAGTGCTTGATGCAATGAGTTAGGTGTGAAAACAATAGGACATTTTTAATGCAGTACATAATACATTAAACAAGCTAAAATAATGATACCTATCTACAGTATGTTTAATGAAACCAAAATAGGGAAGTCATTGAAAATAAATCAGTCATGCTGTACAGCACAACCCCATACTTGCTGTCAGGGTAATTGCTATGTGGAACATCTGAAATAGGAAGTGAGAACTTCCTGTATGATGAACTGGAAACAATTTGCAGAGGGGGTGAGCTAAGAAATTGGAGAATGAGGAGTGAGAGATCAGGTACAGATGTATTTGACAGGTGAATAGAGGAGTGAAATAAAGACGCTATGAGGGGTAAGTTAGGATAGCTGGTGATTACAAAGGCTGTAAATCATGTGGTTTTTACAGATTGTATTGGTATTAGCAATAATGTTAGCTTGGTATTGTTGTGTGTTATTAAATGTTTAAATGTATAATGATATTTAGGGGCCTGTAAAGGCATTTTTGCATAAGTTATGTGCTTATACTGAGGTTATTTTTTTTAAGGTAAGCCTTTGTTTCATCCATATGCTGCAAGAACCTGAAACTGAACTAATACCACCCAGTTAACTGGCATTTATTCAGTCCTGCATTCTAATTGTTGTATGTTTTGTTGTATGTATGTATGTATGTCCTAACTCGTTTTTATTATTATAAACATAGCAGCTGGAATAGGACTCACTGGTAGCCCATATAATAAAAATAATATCCTCCTTTAAACACCTGGTTATAGTTACCTCCTATAAAGGATAATGGTCCTAGGAGAAAATGGGTCCCATTGGAGTCCAATGTACGTGGTGCAAGGTTTGCGGGTTATATACACCATTGTTGGATTTGGGGCTTAAGCACGCTCAGCCGAGCACAATTGGCACCACTCAGTTTTTGTCTGGCAGCCACCATTATTAGTTATCTAATATATACTTTCAGTGGATATAAAGACGTAGGTTATTTTGTGTCCATATGGTTCCACCACAATAGAATTAGGATCAGGTCAGGTCTGATAACAGATAACCTTGACATGTCTCTTCGCAGAGCCTTGTGATTTCCTCAGAAGGTAAGTATATGGACGTTCCCTGCAGTAACTAATTACTGGCTGGTAACATTTTGAGACATACAGCTGTGACTAGTGGTGTAACTGCAATGTGAACTGCTGCTATTGGGTTCAGATCTGAGGAGAGGTCCAGGGCAGTCACCCCCTTGCATCCACTGTAGATACAATGCCTGCTATACCCTCTATACAGCATTCCAGTGCTGATCCTTAGCTCATCTTTTGTCATTTAAACTTTTGTATGACATACAACTGACCTATAGATTGCAATCTTGGATCCAGATCTCTGTGTGTACGCACAGAGATCTGGAGTCCACAATAAAGTAACTCTCCTCTCTCACACATACGTGTCCAGAACCCTACCTCAATTTCTCCGCACGGATCTGCATATGTCTAAATCCGCACACACGGAGCCTAATTAGCATGGCTATCCGTGTCCGTCTGGCAGGGATTATGCATGCGGAAGATCCTCGGATATTCTAGCATACAGAACTACGTTCCGTGCACAAGGAGATCCCTCTCGGAAAATCTGGCGCATGCACAGATGTTACTCTTCAGGGTACTTACGCATGAGGCTTGTGTAAGTCTGCTGTGTTTCTTAAACAAGCATCAGGCGCCTTGTGAGTAGCTTCCTTTCATCTCCTTAGGTATCCCCTGTTACCCAAGCATGTTTTATAATGCAGGGTTAAAATTGCTACATAATATGTTGGTATTATATAAAAACCTCTTAATAGAAAAATATAATAATCAGATCTTGCTCTACTCCTTTGCATTGCCTGAGCACAACTCCTAACACTCATCTTTGAATGATAGGAAATTGATGTCTGACGTCTGTCACCCAGGTATGAAGCTTTGCAGAGTTTGGAATACAATTGCCAGGTGCAGGTGCATTTGCTGAAAAGACTTGCTGATAGCAAACGTAGGTGAGGAAGTCTTACTCCTTTTCACCGATGAAGAAAAACCTTGTCAGTGATATGAATGATGCTTGGCATGCCACAAATTCCACAATATTAAAAAATATTGAATCGAAGAACTGGAGAAAAGGAGGAAAACTCACTTTTCTCTTCACAGTGATGGTAATGAACCTAATGCAGGTGCAATATTTTTCGGAACAAAGAGAGTTTTGTTTCCTGTACATTCTGGAGAATGAAAACGAACCCTTTGCACAGTAGATTAAAATGTTGATACTCCTTTTTGGCACAAGCTTGTTTTTACAGATGCTGATGGAAAAGGATTTGCTACATCAGGAATTACTTAATAATGTAACATGTTATTATATTCTTTCTTTATTTATACAAGCTTTATATCACTCCAATCAGTGTTTAAGGGATGCTGAAACTGGCTTGCAAATAAAATTTGAAACGTTCCTGTATCTTTTATATAGAAGAAGCTCAGACACTGACAACATAGCAAGATATTAGGCAGTAATCAACAATGGGAATGTGAGCCACTGGCAGATAAAGTAAGAGAACATCCAGGCTAGATGAAATAAGGCTTGCATTGTACTAGGGTGGCTTACATCTATGTTCTGAGAAGTTATTTGACTAAAGAGTGCAAGTAAGGAAATAAGCTGCATATGAAATGAGCTCTAAGGAAAACAGGCATGAAGGCACAGAGACTGACAGTTAGTGTATAGTACCTGCCAAGCAGGAGAATGTTTAGCTTATCTTTTATTAAAATACCTCCTGGACTAATGTTATCCTGTTTTATGAGGATTCGTTATGTGGGTGTCTTAAAGACAAAACAATGGCCTGGAAAGAAAATTATATGGCACGATTTATTGATACTGCTATAGATTATACCACTTAAAACAACTCGACTTCAATGCTCACCTGTAAATAATTTATGACTGTGGAAGTAGAAATGTTTCAATCAGTGATGATTCAAATTTATTCTTATAAACCTGCTATCTTCCTGCAAATTAATTCATTTATTAAACTGTAAACTTTCTCCATTTTATCCTTTAGAACAGGGGCCCATCTTCAAGTATCACTAACAGTGCATGTTTTCCAGGGGCCAAATTTACTAAGCTGCGAGGAAAGAAAAGTGGAGATGTTGCCCACGGCAACCAATCAGATTCTTGCTCTTACATTCCTATTACATACTAGAAAATGTCTAGTATCTGATTGGTTGCTATGGGCAACAATGCCACCTTCCTCTCCCGCAGCTTAGTAAATCTGTCCGCAGTCTCCTAATAATCCCAAGTGATATACAGTAACTTTTCACATATGCCAGTCAGTAATGAACACACCTGTGTTCCAAGAAGTAGACCTGGAAAACATGCACTGTTAAGCTGCTATCACATAGCCACCCCGGCAGTAACCTTGGTTATTATTGCCGAGTCCCAGCTATTCAGCCTATTTTTTATTATTTATTATTTTGCACACTGGGCAATGTCCAGGTTTTTGAACCTGGGTCTGTCCTGGGAGTCATCAGTTTGATGACTCATGTCCCTAATCCCCCCAATCATTTCACTTCTGTGAGACCCGGGTTAAAAAAAAAAAAAACCCGCTTTATAATGAATAAAAACGACATTTATACGGTCATATTTTTTCCACTTATGTTCTATAGATATTCACATATCACAAGCAGACCCTCCAACATGACCCATACCATTAATTACAAAATGCTCTGCTACTGAGTTTTCCACTGTCAGCAACAGTTAAGGAGAAATATGTTTTTCCAATATCAGTTAATTCATTAAAACTATGTGAGTGAAGTTGGAAACTCTGAGTATTCTATACCTAACCCACACGCGCACACATACACACACACACACACACACAATCTTTTTTTTCTAAAGTGATACAACCCACAGAATAATGTGGACTGTATCATTTTAGACACTATTCAGATTATGAATTTTGGTACACTGCCAAAAGCTCTAACATCGACTGGTGTACCCGTGCACAGTGCTCTGTTTCTCTGGTTAGTGGTTAGGGTTAAGAGTTAGGGTAAGGAGAGATAGAGGATTACTTACATAACACAGGCCACTCTTCTCATGAAGGGGAGGAGGAGATGCAGGGGTGGATTGGTCATAGGACTTACAGGAAATTTTCCCAGCAGGCCAGTGCCCTCTAGAGCTCATATTTTATTTGAAGAAGACTAGGATGTTGACTGTCATGGGTGGTGGTATCTAAAAGGATGTCTAGACCGGAGATCCTTAGAATGTTGTATGTATTGGATGGTGGTTATGGTGGTAACTAGGATGCTGTATGTGTCGGGTGGTAGTCACTTGGTTGGCAGTAACTACCTGTATAGAGATCACTATAAATCTCCTTAGATTGGGAAATTTTAGTCAGTAGATGTTGTATTTGCTTGTAACTCTTTTACAGAACACACTTAATTGGCAATACATAACCCTGCCTCTATATTATGTATTTTGCACTGCTTTTTTTTTTTTTTTTTTTATAAATTTCTTTATGCTGTACTATTCCGGTTTACATATTTTTTTTATTCCGACAATAGTGATCTTGAACACATGTGGCTTCTTGAAGATTTTTTTCCAGGTCCACTTTAAGGGCCGGATCCAGAACTTTTAGACCGTATATACGCAATCTACGTATAGAAACTACATACAATAGCTACTACGCATGCGCTATGGAAGACGGACGTAGTTCTGGATCTACCCCTAAGTTCCCAATCCGCCCTTGTGAAGATGGGTCTGAATATGCAGGTGACATCCACTAAAAAATAATTATCACAATCGAAACATGTCGGTTGATGTTAGTTAGTTAGTTAGTTAGTTAGTTAGTTAGTTAGTAAGAACAAGATCCCGGGACTTGCCATCATTCATTTTCTGCCCACTAAGACTGTTATTCATCTGAAATTTGTTTCCACTAATCCCCCACACTCCGAGTGGAGTTGGGAGGTAACTGCACGCAGGGAGGAAGATTTTCCAAAGGGGTGAAAGAAACAAAGTAAAGATTCTCTGAAGTTTGAGGATTAACCATTGGATGTTGTGATAAAGGTTGAAATACAACTGACCTTTTATCTTTATTAGCCCCTTGATCCCATTTTTGAACATTCTCAGGGACTTGTTACTCTGAGGTTGTTACCATATGTGGACAAATATTGCAATCTTTGGTTTCTCTTGCTATACTAATTAGGCTAACATTGAGGCCGCTTATAGAAGTTAATAGATACACCTGTTGTCACCTGATAAATTGGAAGTATTTAAACCACATTTTAGAGTTTTAGTGTTACATTGGATTTACTATATTTAACAATTCATATATCCTTGTAATACCCTCTGTTTATTCCATTACACCCTTTACATTTTATTATTGGTTTCTCTTTCTATATGAATAAGGCATACATCTAGGCTGCTTGTAGTTAATAGGCACACCTGTTGTCATCTGGTAATTTTTGAGTATTTGACATTTTAGAGATTTAGAGTTACACTGGATTTGCTATTGTTAGCATTCCTTATATATTGGTTTTATCTTTTGTTTATCCCATTACACACCTCATATTTATAATTCCCTGTAGCGCCCAGTACGTTTTCATTTCAAATTTCTGATAGTGGCTGGATAGTTTGTGAGTCACCCTACAGCTTACCAGGCTCACCTTGGTCTGTTAACTCTAAGGTGATTAACAGTTATTGTTAATTAAGAATCAGTATTAATATTATTTTTAATTTAAAAAATGTATTCCAGTGCATGGTCATGTCTTTATTTTACAAATATATTCAGACTTAATGAGGTGTTATTTTGTGGTACAGAATGGAAAATCTAGTTTATCGTAACATATGCTGATTTCCTTTTGCGATGGATATGGTATCGTTAGGGTATTAACCTTCTATTAATTTAATGAAGGAGCTAGATCATTATGTTCATGGGAACTAAACTCATTTCTCAATCTAAAACAAACATGGAAAATTCTGATGTAAGCTGAGCTTGTAACTAGGAATTAACAATTGACAACATCCTTAAACACCCTTAAACATATATGAATCATGATCATTAACCATAGATCGTAATATTGATTAAAGAACTTAGCCAAAATAGAAAGCTTTTGTGGTGAGACAACTCATTTGGCAGCACTGGAAAAGCTCTCATCTACTTCCTGTGGTCATCAGAATTCCATGAGCACGATCAACTGTTAGTGAGTTGGAATAAAGGATTCCTTAGAAACTGACTTACAGTACTGGGAGCCATGGAAATGTCATATGAATCAGAACTGGATGATTTCAGTTCCTTGAGCAAACTTAAGATAAATTTGAAAAATGTTCAGCTGCTTATCCTGGATTTATTCCCAAAATATGTGTGGACTACAGTCAAGCGTATGCCGTCAGCCATATTTCAAGTGGATTTGTTATAATGTAAGAGACAAAAAACATTCAATTACCATTCATGTTATTTATTTTATGCAACAATGTTTTTATCATGTTTTCAGACGAGGACATTTTTCTTATTTAAATGTGACTTCAATGAATCATGTGTATGTTTCCCGGAACATTTCACACATATGTGCCTCCATTACATTGCTGTGTGCCCCTCTATGATCCCATCATCTTTAATAATGCCTATAATCTATATAATTTTCCCATTTCGGTTTCTAAAGACAACAGACCGTATTCAGAAATGTGTTTTTATAAAAGTACGCAATTAAACGCACTCACGCACGCCAACACCCACCAACACCCACCAACACCCACAACACTTCCCTCTCCCGGCCATGCAATCGTAGACTTACACCTCCATAGACAACCCTTATCTTGACATGTATACTTACGTGTGGATATGTCTTCCGTGCGTTCGATTCTTTATAGCCGCGCCCTCAAGCGTTCATCTAAATGCCTCCCCCCACCCACTTTCATGTAAATTTTCAAGTACGTTTTTCAACCCCGCCCATACGTACGTATGTCCCCAAGTGCGATTCACATATCGGTGCCTAAAGCACTTACATGCGTATATTCAACGTAACTTACATAAATAAAGTTACTACGCATGCGCAGTTTAAACATACCTAAAAATACGCACGCAACTCTACGTGAAAACGGATCAGTGAATACGGCCCCAACCTTCCTATGTTTGTTTAGCACATTCCATGATTTCATCAGAAAGAGGCCCAGTGCTGAGGAAGATGTAAATAGAGCGCAATACATTTGTCAAAGGTTTTACAATTGACATTCAAAATATATAATGGAGGCGTTTCTGCATCCTTAGTAAATTGTACTTCTCTTACACAGACTATAGTAATCAGAGTGAAACAGTCAGAGTAATTTGCACTCTAGGTGTGCCGGCTGGGGGCCTGCAGAGCGGACATTCTACTGCTGCCAATTTCACCACTGGCACAGGTACTGATTGCTCCTTCTATGCAGATCTCTGCCAGGTCCCATGTGTACAGCTAATTTTCTAATATTTGGCACAGGAATCTTTTTGTTTTTAGGGCTGGTAACCCAAGCTTGTCACACATGTGCTTTAGATACCTCCCCTGCATCTCTTAGCATACAGTGTGGAGAAGGAGGAGCATGTGAAGGAGCAGTTACAAAACTTAGCTATCTACAGTTGGAGATTCTAAGAAGCAGCAGGACAGCAACTCAGTCAGACCCCAGAATGCAAGATAAGATGATTCTGTGCCAGAACTGAGACACAGGAATATTCTTTATCATACAGACGCATATAGTACTATAAGGCACAACATAGCCATGTGTTTGTGGCCATTCTGAGCCTTATAGTGCTATAAGCATCAGCCTGACAAGGGATAAAATGATGCTGAGTAATGTGTCATGTATAAAAAAAAAAACAGTTTCCACAATAAACCGAAAAAATCTACATGAATAAACAATACATTTCTAAACATTAAAACAATGTAATAAATGTTTCCCTATGTGTTTTATCTAACTTTAATGGTGGCCACCCTGTACTAACTAAATTTAAGTATCGACTCAACGTTTTGCAGTCATCTGTCTTGGGATGAGTTGCTAGTAGTTCCAGACGTCTTTCAAGCTGTTCTTGAAAAGTTGCTAGAAGATCTTCTCATCTTGATTGAAGATGCTACTCCGTTTGATTGAAGAGGTTGCTTCATTGATTGAAGATCTTCTTCGTCTTCCTCTGGCTCTTGACACGATGTCCTCCTGCTTCCTGTTTGGGGGTACCGCTGATAATGACCATTCGATCACTAGAGGTCCCCCTTTTATACTGTATTTGATGTCAGAGACACTAGAGGCCTTTTTTTTACACATGATACATTACTCAGCATCATTTTATCCCTTGTCAGGCTGACGCTTATAGTACTATAAGGCTCAGCATGGCCACAAACACATGGCCATGCTGTGCCTTATAATACTATATGCATCTGCATGAAAAGGGATATAATGATGCTTGGCGATTTTTAAATGGACAATCACCATGCTTTTGAACAGAAAAGCATGGCGATTTATCCATTAAAAATCGATCAACATCGCCGGCGCTTTTTAATTGCTTGACAATTTTTTTTAAATTTCAGCAAAATCGCCACGATGTCTAGCGATTAATAAATGCTGTCAAAAAGTGACTTTAGTAAATGAGGCCCTGTGAGAAAGTGAGAGAGTAAGGAGAGTCTAACAAGTCTGGGAGACAGAGGGATTAAGGAGAGAGAGACACACTAATAGAAAAGAAGGCTTTACAGTGAAGAGTGAGAGAGCTTACCAGATACCTGAGCAGAGAGAAACAGATGCCGGAGACCAGTGGGGATAAGCCTGCACCTCACTAATAAATGTACTGGTGTGGCTTTTAAAGACCAGCTTGATATATTACTATTTCATTTGTGTGTGCCTGTGGTCCAAAGTAAGGGGGGATATATGCATACTAATGCCATACATATTTGCATGATTATTCCTTTCATCTTATAAGGTATGAACATATATCTCTTTTCCTTTTTACAGTTTATCGAATGGTATTTTATATTGTATTTATGGTTACAGTCTCCATCTACTACTCCTCCAGTCCTTGGAAGCATTCCTTCTGGGTTTGAATAGCTGCTCTACAACACACAATTGATGGATCTGCTTGACTGCTTACAATAGATTTACCATAGCTTGTGAAAAAAGACAACCACATGAACCACTGCAATTAGCAGCAAACTTGTGAGACATTGGTACAGTTATGAGCCCATCAACAATTACCTATTCCTTTTCTTTGGGATACACAGCTTTTAATTTCCTCCCAAAACTTCAAAGCAAAGTGCTATTATCTATATTCAGGTACTGTGGATTTAACTAGGGGCTATAATTGCCACTTTACTGTACCCTTATGACAGGGTTACTGTCTTTGTTTATTATACGTAGGGTCATGCAACTGGAAAATTTCAGGCACAATATAATCCATTTATAGAGACTGCCTTGGCAATCTTTTCTCCTAATGATGATTCGGTAACTGCATACCTTCTTTGCTGGCAAGTTAAAGAAATGTGTGAAATGAAGTGTAGAATTGATGAGCCACATTGTAGTAGTAATGTAAGTAACTATATGTTATCTATGAATCACTTTCACATGAATGATCCATTTCTACAGGGATTTTGAGTAAACAGTTTAGTATGAAATGTTTTGTAATTTCATGATCTGTTGAATTTCTGCACCTGCAGACAATTTCTTATTATTTTACTCAGTGATATTCTCTCATAAAAGCCACATAAACAGGCAAGTTTTTGAACATTTTCAATGCTTAAACAATATGGGGCTGATTCAAAGGTTGAGGAACATCAAAAAAGTGAAAGTGTGCAATTGGACATACTTGCCTGATTCATATTAAAGTCTGCAAGGGAACGTATGTAAATTATTTGCGTAAGTCCACTCGCTTGTAACATTGGGCCTGATCCAGAGCTACGGCCGCCGTCGCTAGTACGGCGGCTGTAGCTCTAATGCGCATGCGCCGGGCAGATGTTATGTTGGGGTGTCCCCCTAGCGTCCCTACGTTAAGTTTAGTGAAGGTGGGCGGGGGGAGCTAATATAATGAGGGAGGGAGGGACAGCTTAGCGGTAGTACGCTCATGTGCGAGCGTATTACTCATTGCTTACGCCGGCTGAAGTTAGGGTAGCCTTCAGCCGGCGTAAGCAATGTGAAATACGCCCGCACAGGAGGAGTGTCGGGGAGAGTGGTCGCCAATACACTGTGCTTTAGTAAGCTCAGCGCATCGGCGTAGGTCTGGATCAGGCCCAGCGTATTGGCGTCCACTCTCCCCGACACTCCCCCTGGTTACGCTGAGCGCTACAGCGCTCAGTGTAACATCGTAGCTCTGGATCAGGCCCATTGTGCATACATGTGCCAAATGTTACACAGCAGATCCTTATGAGAATGGAACTTTGTTCTGTGCTCAAGGTGATCCGTCTGACGAGGGGGGGAGTTTGCTATCGGCATGGCAAAACTCAGAGGTGTAGCATGGATTAATGGCACCCGGAGAAAGTTAATGCTACAGCGCCCCCCAACTCCATCCTCCAGTAGTGTAGTGGGCCAGGTAGTAGAGGGAATATATTCTCTGACATTTGCTGGCTAAAAGGAAGTGTTGTATTTACTTAAATGTATACTGATTGTTGGGTTCTTCTCTTTGTGCCTCACATTGATTCTTACTACACTGAAAGTCTGTGGAGAAAATGAAGATAGCCGCCATTACACATCTCCTCCCACCCCCACCCCCCCCTTACATATTTCCCTTCCTCTCTTACACATCTGCCTTTCAGACTTTCCCCCCTAATGACATACCTGCCTTCTTGTGCTCCCTCGCCAATACACTTCTCCCTCCCTGCACCCCCTCCATTTACATGGTCTCCAATGTCCCCCTTATATTTACACATATCCTCCTTACCCCACCTACATTACACATCCGCCTTCCTACCTCCCTTACCTTGCAAATCTCTAGATATGGCACACTATATATTATGGGTCTGAGAATGGCACACTATGTACAGTATTTAGTGTACTATTTCCAGACCCCTAATATACCCCTCATATATTATATGTGTAATTCCCAGACCTAATATTCCCCACTTGTACATTATATTGTGTGCCATTCCAGACCCCTAATATTATCCCACAATACTAGTATATTAGGGATCTGGAGATGGCACTTAGCTGTGCTCTGCGACACTCCTTTGGCCCGGAGCTTTGCAATCCTAATAAGGTAAAAGGAATATCCACACAGATTTGCCATTGTATGGAGGCAGATCCGAGCTGTAAACCTAAGGTATGAGGTATGGACATGGAAGCGTCCATCCCTCCACATGTCACAAGGGAATGCCAGGGGTTTTCACTCCCCTCTTCCGTGTGTAATAACAGATTCCGCAGGGGAAAGTGTGCAGGGGTCTGAATACGGTCCACTATGGCCAGATCCAATCGTCCGCTTGTACTTCTTGGAACTCCAAATGAAGAGGTGATCTGAAACCAGATTCCCTGTTGATATGTAAGGGGGGAAATAAATAAATGATTATTATTATTTTTTTTAAATGCAGGGAAAATACTCAGCTTTTGCTTATTGTAAGCAGATACTTACAGCTTAAATGTAAACTATAATTAAAAGTTAGTAACACCAGTTCTCTACTCTAAAGCTGCCCACACACTACACACTAATCAGTCTGATCACCTGATTATCAGTCTTTTTAGGGGAGATTTATATCAGCCAATTGTGCAGAAAAACAGTAGTAAAGTATAATTCTTATCACCTGGTAGACATTTCCCAATAGACTTATCGTGTAGACACATGATAATCAGACAGTGAGAGGAGAGATGGTTTATCCTTAAATGTGACTTATAGGCTCTGATCTGAAGAACAATTGCCCAGCGTATGGTCCAAAAATTGGATATTTTCAAGATCATTTCATCCCTCTGAAAATCTGATAATGTTTCTGATCTATCAGATTACTGTTCCAATGAGTGGATATTTTAATTCTGTTTGTAATATTTAAATTTGCGACCCTCAGAAAACAACATGGTTTTTGCAGAACATTCTGCTGTAAATTTCTCCTTTACCATATACCTCACGAGAGCCAGCAAATCTTCTGCAGTGGGCTTAAGGCCATGATGTCATTCAAACCATGCCCTGAAGTCCCACCTCCCTCCCTAGCAGGATCTCCTGGTGAGAAGCAATGGAGAGTCCGCAACCCTGATATACCTTATGCATAGCAAAATCAAGGAACAACTAAAAAAAAGGCACGTGCCTTGTGCTGTAGTAAGGTTTGGGCTCACATTTACACATTTTTTTATTCAAATAAATTGGGAACCAAAGCCAAAGAAACAAGAAAATGTAATCTATTCATTCTTTTTCATTTGGTATGTGTTTTATTATGATATATTTAAAGTACCTGCAGTTTCTGGTTATTAAAATAAAAATAATGTTAAAGCAGTCTTTATTTTTTTTATATATATGTAAATGCAGCCGTCCCGTTTTCTTATTTGTTCCCGCACAACCATTTCACATTCAATAACACGTCTCCCGGAGCTTCATAAAGGTAGAACCGCTTCCCCAATCCGAAAACAAAAGCTGTCAGAGAATTATGTGAACTGCCAACACTCAGAGTGTACTCATTGTCATAAAAATGAATAGCTTCAGATTTAAATATGCCAGTGCATTCATTGTAAACCGGAGGCGACGTTTAATGAATAAACCTGGAATAAAAAATATTAAATGGGACTCACAAGGACACTTTATCTATTATTTTGGAGTATATCTCCAAACAATTTGCCCTTAATTATACATCTTCACTGCAGTGTTAATACTGCCTGTGGGATTCTGATACAGCAAAGACACTGACAAAAGTGTGTGAGAAAATCTGAATAAAGTGTTTACCCACAGAAGCTATTACTCCTGGAATTGCCTGAATCAGAGTGTTTTGCAATACATTATATACTTAATTTGAGAAAGAAATGCACTGAAGCACATCATGAAAAGGTGCTTTAGGTCTATTTTTTTTCCTTTTAAACAAGCATGTTTGCATATACTGTATCAGGCAGACTGCCTTGAAAAAGTAAAATATACTGGTTATGAAAAGGGTCTTTCATTTGCAATTTTGAGCATTTTTTTTTTATAGTTTCACGTCAAGATCTTTTTTGGCAGTGTGCATTGTGTCCTGTACACCCTGTGTAAGCAAGTGACTCACGATGAGTTGGAAGCCCTCTAAATTCATTAAGAGCAAGCACTGTAATCAGACTTCCAAGGTGTTAGTCAGAGTTTATGTAGAGGAAATCCCTCTTACGAACTTATAACAGATCATGGAATTCCAAGTGGAATGTTTTACAGGAAGACGTTATGTTCTGGGAACCTCAAGTTACTTCAGCCACAAAATAATGACACATTAAATTGTGTATTAAAAATAGTAATGACGACCAGGTGCTTGTTTTGTCCCTTGTAATGTTTCTTTTGGAGTCTAAGAAATGGATTTTATATTGTGTTCTCTGTACAGGCCACTTAGGTTGATAGATGTCAGCAAATTCACAAAGAGTTTTGCGGTCAGCATATTTTCTTACATTTTCCAAGACGTCTCAAATATAAAAGTTAGACTGGCTTGAAAAATAGAAGTTGTTAGTTTCCTTTGACAAAATACATTTTGCATTAATAAGATGAGATCTAATCCGCAAGATATAAAGCTGCTAAATGCACAACTATGATTTTATGTGTCTCTTATATCACATGGGACCAGCTCCAGTCTTCCATCCCCTCTGTGCTCGAAGCTTTGAGGCTTCAGTGCTGTCTGGGGAGGCAACTCCCCTCACATGCAAGAAATTTCACAGCAGGCTCCTACCTTAAGACTTCCAAAGTGTCCTCACATAAAGTGAAGTTGCATTGGAAATCTGGATAGTAGGGAAGATGATTACCACACCTTCACAGCACAGTATCTGTATACATCCCCCTTCCCAATAGCATAACCGAACACATCCTCCCATACTGTTCCACAGAGCTGCTGAAAAACTTCCAGTAAGTAAGTTTAGATGGCATGCGGTTGCCTTTCCAAGCGTCCATATTTCCAAAATGACACAGCCGTCAGCTGAATGCCAGCTATATTATAGTTCAAAAATGTTTCTATTTTGAAATTTTACAGTGGGAACAGGTACTTATAGCAAAAGTCCCTGTTTTACTAAAGTGCCCTTTCCCAATAGCAAACAGGGATGGGCTGCGGCAGCAGGTGGGGATGGTGGGGAGAGCACTGTGGCACAGAGAAGGTCAGATGAAGAGTTAAAGCTACGGTTAGGCTTAGGAAGATGAAGGGTTAGGTTTAGGCTTCGGAAGATGGAGTGTTAGGGATAGGCTGCGGTAGATTAGGGTTAAGGGACCGGCTCCAGACCCCCGCGCGCTTTCCGTACGTGCGGGGGACTGTCAGTCCGAAAGAGAGAGGGGAATGCCCCCTGTCACTCCCCTCTCTCATGCGAGTCTTATGGCAGCTTATGCTGCCATAAGCCTGCCTTAGGTCAATCATGCGAGTCAGCTGTCCATATGACTGCTGATCCACACAAGTTTGGGAGCCCTCTTCCACACTGTACATTTAGCATGCTTTCCCCACGATACTTGCTACACTAGTTACAATCGTAACACTAGCGTAACATCTGGAGGACACATGCGCCCTCCAGTCAATTCGTTATCAGGTCTGGATCTGGCCCAAGGTTAGGCTTATAGAAGGGGAGGGTTAGGGTGAGGATTAGTAAGAGGGTTGGGGCTAGGGATGCAATATTCAGGTCTTGACGGGTTGCTGGATCCATTCCTTCTAAATTTGCCGCAGTCACAAAGTAATTGCATTCGTAAATGACCTTTTGGAAACCAATGTGACTGAAACAGACACATCGGATTGGAAAACCACACCCCACATGATTATGCCATAAACATTAGATTCTTCTATTCACCTGATTACGCCAAAATTAATGGACCAGTTCATGCCTCAGAGTTTCCTCTATCATTCATTGCTATAGCTCATTAAATAGATAGTGAGATATTCAATTCATTGCATAGATGTAGAGTGCATTGATTACTATCTATTATGGTGGCTGACAAACATCTCCATGGGACATCTAAAGTTTTACACTACCTTTTTTCTCAGCCCAGTGAGACTGAATTGAAAATCCCCCATAGTGTGAACTGTGAATTTATAAGAATAAATTCGGAATTTAAAGTAATAAACTATGCTTATCTAGAACTTGTACCTCAACTCTAACTTGCGACCATCATCTTTGTATATCACAACTCTAGGGGCCAAATTCACTAAGCTGCACGTTTGAAAGAGTGGAGATGTTGCCCATAGCAACTAATCAGATATTAGCTCTCACTTTCCTATTACATACTAGAGAATGTCAGCTAGAATCTTATTGGTTGCTATGAACATCTCCACTTTTCCAAACTCGCAGCTTATTATATCTGGCCCTAAGTCTGATTTATTCCTTTGACACTGTATAATAGAGACATATTATAAAGCAAGGTATAAATACTTCAGCAACAATAAGCGCAAATTATAACGCCGAGCTGATTATGAGCAGTGTAAATAAACTGCTGCAATCCACCTAAAATGCACACAAGTCCAGTCAATGGGGTAGATCCAGAACTCCGCTTGCAATCCGTTTCCTCGCGTAGCGTATTTACGCGTACGTACCTTCTATACACTCCCCTTGTCACACCCCGTGAATGTATGTATTTTGTCCGAGATCTGCTTTCCAAACCCTACCTTAACTTTTGCCCACCGATGTCATCCGCTCACGTACGTATGTGCAACACGTATTTACGCAGCTAAGCACGCCCATACTGTACACTTTAAATACAAAACCCCGCCTACATAGCGTATTTCAGACGTATTTTTGACTCACGTAAAAATTGGCACGCCCACATATAAGGATTTACGCGACACATACGTGAATGGCCCATATGTTCACATTTACTCTACGTTACAGAGCGTATTTTCTATGATGAGCATGCGCAGTACTTACCAAAACGAGATTTTACGTGTCCGCCACGCGTAAATTCGCTCACAAGCGTTGTTCTGGATCTGGGCCATATATAGCATTACACTGGATATGTGATTACAATAAAAACTTTACATAGAAACATATAAACATAGAAAGTGACAGCAGTTAACAGCCACATGGCCCATCCAGTCTACCCAGCTGTTTATTTAAAACTATACTGGCCCTAGTCCCTATTTACCCTCAATTTAGATTTATAGATTTAGATCTATTTACCCTTAGTTTGAGATTTAGGCATAGGCGTATCTATGAGTGCAAGGTGTGCAGTGCACAGGGGCCTCTCACAACAAGGGGGTCCTGTGGCATGCATCCTGCACCCAGGGTTGGCAGGGGAAGAGGGGCCATTCAGCATCTATTTCTTCCCTCTAAGATCTTCCGGAGGGAAGAAATAGATGCCAAATTAGTCCCCCTTCCCCTGCAGTGGGACTGTCCCGATTAGTGGTGCAAAAATGGGCAGGGCTTACAGCACAGTTAAGCCCTGTCCCCTTTTCGACCTGTGGATCGGGACAGTCCTGTCTCAGGTAAGGGAAGGGTAGGGCCATGTGCAAATACTGCACAAGGGCCCCCCTCACTTCTTAAAACGCCCCTGGATTTAGGATATCCTTATATTCATCCCAAGCATGTTTAAACTGTTTTACTGTCTTAGCCTCAACCACCTCAGATGGGAGGCTATTCCACTTATCTATCACCCATTCAGTGAAGTAATTTTTCCACACATTTCCTCTGAATCTACATTTCCTTTGAATCTACCACCCTCCAGTTTGTATCCATGCCCTCGTGTTCTATTACACCTTTTCTTTTGAAAAATGGTACCCTCCTCTAGCTGGTCACAACCCTTGATGTATTTGAAAACTGCTATCATGTCCCCCCTCTCCCTTCTCTGCTCCAAGCTATACATGTTTAGTTCCTCTAGCCTTTCTTGGTATGATTTGTTACAAAGGCCATGAATCATTTTTGTTGATCTTCTTTGCACAGTCTCTAATGTGTTTATTTATGTCTTTCTGGAGATCTGGCCTCCAGAACTGAACACAGTATTCTAGGTGAGGTCCTACCAAGGATCTATAAAGGGGCATCACTACTTCTCTCTTTCTGCTACTAATTCCTCTCCCAATGCAACCCAAGATTCGGACTTGCATTTCTCATTGCTTTGTTACATTGATTGGCTACCTTTAAGTCACATGAAATAATGACTTCTAGATCCCTTTCCTTCTGATTAGTCTCTAATGTAGTGCCAATAATGATATAGGACCGTTGCGATCCGTTGCGTGTGTATTTTTAGGATCAGATGAACAGCGCTTACATAGTAACTTTTTCTGTAGTATTTACGCACATAAGTACTTTTGGCATGGACTTGTGAATCGCATCTAGGGACATACGTACGGAGGGGCATGTTTTTATCCAGACAGTGGAAATTATGTGAAAGTGGGTGGGAGGAAGCATTTAAACGGGCATTTGAGGGCACGGTAGATAAATACGCACATACGTAAGTAACATACACGGGTAAGTACACACATACACTTAGGGGGTGCCCTATGGAGGCGGAAGTCACCGAAAACCCGTCCGTGCGAGGGGAGTGTCAAGGGTGTTGCCTTGCACCATAGTTGTGTATATTTGCATACTTTATACACACGCATCTGTGAATACGGTCCATATTGAGCTTTTTGGTTTCTGTGCCGTAAGTGCATGATTTTGTATTTTTTGGCATTAAACCGCAGTTAACACACTCTTGACCATTCCTTCAGTCTTCCTAAATCATCCCTCATTTTCTGTACCCCTCCTGGCGTGTCTACCCTGTTACATATTTTTGTGTTATCTGCATATTTTCCCCTCAATACCACAGGCAATATCACCTATAAAGATATTAAATATCACTGGTCCAAGTACAGAAACCTGGGGTACTCCACTGGTTACCTTACCATCCCTAAAATGGATGGAACCCATTTATTTAACTTAATGCAAGTGCAAATATACAATACATTCTGTTAATGTCCATTAAATGTCATAACTTTCCCTGGATATTATCCCTATGTACGAATGAGAAAATAAGGTTAATTTCTTAAGATGTTTAATTAGCATCCAGAACATACACACCAGTTACAATCTTTTTTTATAAATCATCAAATTATTCTCTCCATGTTTATATTAGTAGGTATACTGATACTTCAGGGATTAGAGCGAGAATAACAAATGAATTAAGGGTCAAGGCCTGATTCAGATCTAAGCACAAATCAGCTCGCAAATGCATTGTGCAAATGCCTTTGGAAACATAGTGCATGAGATCCAGAATTGCACATAACTGTGTCATTTGAATTGCAAGCTTATATGCCACATAGGGTAAAGGCACACAGCAGGTAAGCTGTAAGCAGATACATTTCCAATTACATAGCACAAATGCGCAAATACTTCTTATATGAAAACGATGTTGACGTGACATTAGTGAAGGAGAGTGCGCCGTGGATCAAGTGGTAACAGCAAAGGTAAGTAAAGTAAAGCAAAATGGGATATAGGAAGGTAGGAGACATATAAACAGGGAATACTAGGAGAGTGGAGACACAAGACTGGGGAATACTGGGGAGACGAGATGAAGATGGTGTGGGCAGGAAAGCTTAGGTGGAGAAAGAGTATGCTAGCCTTAAGAAGTGGGTTTTGAGGGAGAGTTTGAAGGTTTGGAGGGTGTGATTTCCTGATAGGTTGTGGTAAGTGCAGAGGGGCAGCCTGGGAGAAGTCTTGGATGTGAGAGTGAGAGACAGATATCAGAATGGAGTTGCAGCAGTCACCAGCAGAACGGAGGGATTGGGCAGGAATGTGGATGAAGATAAGGGAGGAGAGGTAGGGAGTGGTATAGGAGTCAAAGAACCTTGTAAGGTGAGGTGAGGAGCTTGAAGAGAATTCTGAAAAGAACAGGAAGCCAGTGTAGGGATAGACAGAGAGGGGAGGTGGAGGGAAAGACAGAGAGGGAATGTGAAGGCAGTGCGTTTGGAGAGGAAGATGAGTCTGGCTGCAGCATTTATTATGGATTGTAGGGAAGTGAGACCAGAGGGTTGCCAGAAAGAAGAATGTTGCAGTAGTCGAAACGTGAGATAATGAGAGAGTGAACGAGCATTTTAATGGCATCTGCGGTTAAGAAGGGTTAAGTTGTGGAGGTGAAGTAGGGGGTGAAGGAATGTGAGGAGTCAAAAATCACGCTCAGACAGTGGACTTGGGTGGAGGAGATTATAGTGCAGTAACCAATAGTAATGGAGATGGGGGGTCGAGGGGGATAAATGGAGGAGGGAAGACTATTATTTCAGTTTTGTCCATGTTAAGCTTAAGAAAGAATTGGGACATCCACGAGGAGATGACCAATAGGCCATCTGACACTTTGGACAGGAGAGAGGTCATGGGAGGAGAGAAAGATTTGAGTGTCGTAATAGAAGTGGTAGCGAAAGCCAAAGGATCTGATGATGTCACACAGAGAGGAGGTGTAGAACAAGAAGAGAAGGGGATCAAGAATTGAGCCCTGTGGATTACCAATGGGAAGAGAAGTGGTAGGGGAGGAGGAACTATGGGTTGAGACAGAGAAGGAGCGGTCCAAGAGATAGGAGTAGAACCAGGAGTGGACAGTGCCAGAGAGACCGAGAGTGAAGGATGTGAAACAGGAGAGGGTGATCAACATTGTCAAAGGCTGATGATAGTTGCAGGAGGATTTGGCAGAGAGAAGAACATATGTGATCTTAGTCAGGGCAGTTTCAGTGGAGTACAGGTGGTGGAATCCAGACTGAAGAGACCGTTCAAGCAGCTTGGAGTTTGGAGGCAAAGTGAAGAAGAGAGATGGTTCGGTAGCTGAAGGTTGTGGTGGGCTCAAGGTTCGGTTTTTAAGGATGGGGAGACAAAAATGCGTTTAAAGGGAGAGGGGAAGAAGCCAAAGGAGAGGGATAAGTTGTTGGATAAGGGTGGGCAAGATGAGAGCAAATGGAGAGAGGGAGAGACCGGAGAAGATTAGAAGGTATAGAATCAAGTGAGCTCAAAGTTTGAAAGGTAGAACGAACAACCTAGCATCGGACCTGGTCCACAAATATGAGGTAAGTGAACTCCAAAGTAATTTCCCCTCTTACATATGGAGTTCTGTACATTTATGTGTCCAGAACTCAAGTTCTTTGCATGGATCTGCATCAGTTTGAACGCAGAACTGTGCCGAAGTGCATACCGCTACCCACTCACCATCATCTGCATGCCTATTACCGTCCCCCTTGCAGGGAGTAGACATGTGAATGTACATGAATGCCCGACTGAACGGATCTCTTAGTGCTACAAACTGAATTCGATGTGCTATTAGATCCATTGCGCAACATCTGCCTGGGGCATGCGCACTTAATTTCAGACATGCATTTGAAAGACCCAGACAATCCAGCAGTTCTGTTCCTCTCCTCAATTATTTCGTATTACCACTCTGTTAGGACGCCACCCCGTGTACCCTGCTTCCTTTGGTAGATGGCAAGGAAACCAACCCACAACTGCAGAGGAGGGCCAAGCACTAACATCAGTGGCGGAGATTCCACAGAACGCTGGAGAGCCCATGGAAACCTCAGGGACGCTGACAGACAGACCAGGGAACCAGTGAGACAGCAGGAGTGCCGAGACCATCCAGAAGACAGTGACGACCGAAAAGAATTTGAGTGAAGACTGGAGGACAACACTACAAACTTCCCCTCTGATAAGTACATAGCCAAGACACATCAATGATGAGTAGATTCACTCACTGTCATCAGTATCACTGATAATGCACTAGACACACGTGTTTTGTGCTTTTCTCACTTTGGGCCTGATCCAGACCTACGCCAATGCGCTGTGCTTTAGTAAGTAAGTAGTAGTAGTAAGTAAGTATCGGCGTTCATTTTGATGGACACTCCCCCTGTGCGGGCATATGGCCCCTTCCTTACGTCGGCTGAAGGCTACCCTAACTTCAGCCGGCGTAAGGAAGGGGTCATACACTCACACAGGAGCGTATGGCCGCTTAGCCCGCCCTCCCACCCTCATTTAACTACCTCCCCCCGCCCACCTACACTAACCTGAACATAGGGACGCTGGAGGACGTCCCCTCCAGCGTCCCTACGGCGCTGCTACGGACGCCGGGCAACATCTGCCCAGCGCATGCGCAGATCGGCTGAAGAGCCGATCTTACGCTTACGCGGGCGTTGTTCTGGATCAGGCCCTTTCTCACTAGCGCTACTCCTACCATCACTGTCTCCTATATTACCTGCCTATCGCTGGACCCTGTCTGCAAGATCACTTACCGCTTTAGGAACCACTACAGTACATTGGCAACCTTACTATTGCATTAAACTACACAGCGTTAGAACTGTACACCAGATTTTCCTGTCTACCAAAAACTAATTCCAAACTTTTCAAGACTTAGTAGACTACCTGTTCCCCCACCCAGATTTCTTACTTTCCATAGCCAATAACTTTTCCCACCACCCATATATACACACTATTGTCGGAGCACACCATATCCCTCCCTCTTATATGATCTGTACTACTTTTGTATGTTGGGGACAACAAAGGGATTAGTGCAATCTGCAATGCTATCAACACCCCCTATACCTTCCCACGGATGAGCGCTACATCTCCGTACTACTACGTTAATTTTCAGACACCCGACTTCTGTAAGCAGCTTGCGGAAGGTATGTGTTGGACGGGGATCTGGATCCAGCCCTTTAGGAAGAGTGTTTAAAGATGATAGGTCAAATTGTGGAGTTCTTGACCAAAAATGCATTCACATTAAGAAACTGCATTCACATTTGTGGGTGAAGAAATTGTAAAACTGACAAAAATGTAAGTTTCAAATATTTAGCTACTTTAAGTTTTGCATATTGATTTGTGGGCAAGGTACACAGTGTGTAATTTATTACCATTTACAGGATGTTAGACACAAAATAACAACATTCGCTAAATCACTAGACATTTGTTGTTTATCATCTGTTTCTCTATCTGGTTCACACATACTGCATATAGCACTTAAATTATGCAGCTTGATTCACCAAAAGCCAGTAATTATTTAGTTTAATTAATTTTGGCATATTTACCAAGACATCTATTTGCATAAAATATGTAGTCTTATTGCTGAAATTTAGATATGGAGCTATTATTACATTTGACGTGATAATTAATGTTGTAAGCAAATTTTGTTGAAATGTATCTTATGATTTCAGGTATTAGTGTGGTATTTTGCCACATATTTCACAGTGTTTACAAATGACACTTTGTAGAATCAGACATTAATGAATTGCAGCATATTTTGTCACATATTACCAACTGATAACTCATAGGAAATAGCAGCTTTAAAATGCAACTGTGTGTCTCTTGTCGGTACACAGTGCCTGAGTGATATTTGTAAAGCACAATACTGGCCTGTTTTGCTGTTTTACTTGGAAAGTGTTGATTTCCCTTGATGGAAAAGTTGGTAGCAATTTTTAATTTAAAAAGGCAGAGGGTTTTTGCTTTTTTCGATTTCATAATTAAATAAACAGCTCTTAGGGAATGAGCAGGATATGAATACTTGTTACTAAAGTAGATTTTTATCCAAGAAATGTGTTAACTGAATTTACACTGACTCCACAGATTCTGAAAACTGAACTACTTATGTTTGGCATCACACAGACCTCTATTAAAGAGACTGATATATGAGTAATATAGTATAATTTACAATCATTTTAATATCTACATAATGTGAGCCAGGCAAACTATAATGTGTCTTAATCTAGACATATACTAGAAAGATTATTGGTCGCAGTAGGAAACGGGCCCATAAACTAGGGAAAGGTTCTGATATTGGTCACTCACCTCTCCTGCTGGGACCTATAATCCTGGCTGAAAAGGAAAGGGCTGCCAAGAATGACAATCTCAAATCTGATTGGCTGAACGGGCCTCCTGTCGATTTTGGTAGGAGGCCTGTGCAGCTAGCTGAAACTCTGGTTAGTGTGTGGTACCTCCACCTCCTGGCCCAAGTTTCCCCATCTCTCTCTGACTCCATGGTTAGTGTGCGGTACCTCCACCTCCTGGCCCAAGTTTCCCCATCTCTCTCTGACTCCATAATTATCAACAAGTATGGTAGCAATTTAGTATTGAAAGCTCTGGATCTTTTGCAGAATGCAGAGCTTTCATTACTTTATTACTGCTATACATGCTGATAATTATGGAAACATAGAGATCATGAAACTACATGGAGGAGGTGGAGATACAGGGTCCTATAATTGTATAATAGCCACACACTAGGTAATATCGATAGCATGTGTACAATATATTTAAGTCAGGTCTTAAGTTTAAATGATCAGAACCAATCATTTTTTACTGTTTTATCACTGTAAGGGAAAATAATCCTGACCTTACACTAGAGCAATTTTTGGTCCGATAACCTAATAATTGGAGCACTCAAGGTAGCTTTATGCATGCATATCTCGTCCAAAGTCAGCTCATAAGAGTGGGTGATATGGGTGATCATTTCCAACTACTGTACGGACATCCAGACTTCCGAATGTATGGAACACAACTTCTACTGTACTATAAAAAAAAAATATTTTCCTGGGAATATATATGTGACTTTGTACACCTAAGTGGCTGGGCCTCTTTCCTCTGTACCACTGACCAATCCTATTATTTCCTTACACTAGAATGGTGGTAGAAAGGCTCAGGTTTCTGTCCTATAACTGTTATTATACCAAGGAACAAAAGACAGGTCCGGTGCTCCATACAAAGATATAATACCAAATGAAAGTAGTGTCTTAACATAGACCTCCTGACTACACATATAGTAGATGGATAGGGACTCACCTACAGAAGGTGCCTTGACGCTGGGCAGGTGAGCTTAACCCAATATAGCTATATTGTGAACTAAACCTCCTTTTATGTATGTGCTGACACATAGTGTTATATAATGTATGTTTGGACCTCTCCTTGTAGTTACACAGTGGTCCCTTTTGGTAATTGACTGCACCTCTTCATTTATATATACACTTGCACAAATTTCATATATTTGATTTGAAGTGTGGCCTTGTGTGTTATTATACCAGTTTGGGTCTTGAGGCCTGCCAGTCAACTGTAAGTTAATTGAGTAGCCATAGCTGCAGACTCAATAAAAGGTGGTTCAGGTTACAAGCGTAGTCCCAACCAACAAGTGGAACTGAGGCAGTTGTATGTGTTTGTTAGGTGTATGTTAGGTGCAGCAGTGTTAGCCAAAGACAGCTGTACATGTTTGCTACAGTTCTCTGTTCAGATAAAACTACCTGCGATTGTTGGTATATTTTCTACAAAAGTGCCTCCGCCTTCCAAGAATGATGGTGCCTTAAATAAGGTATATTGGCACTATTTAAAACCTATAATTAAATAAGTTTGACAAACTGTTCTTGACTTTAGTTTTGTGTATTCAAGGGTAAAGAATGGTTTGACTTAAACTGTCACCAGATGTTTTCTGAAATGACCATTACAACAAAGACATTGGCTAATATGTTAAAAGAACAAATTACCTTGGAATTCCAAAGTCATTTGATTGTTTACAATGATAATCATCTGGCTATTTTTCTAAATGGAATTTTAATTGTGTTTGACGGAGCGATGGTGGCACATAGTAAACAGCCATAGCCACCAAACTTTGTAATAATCGAACGCCCACTCAGTCTGCTGGGATTTTTTTTTTTTTTACTTGAGGAAGCTGTTTTGTTATGCTGTGTTCATTAACTAATCATAAATTAGATAAAAGTATCAAGTGTTGATTGACCAAGCCAGGGTCAAAGGAATGTCATTACCTCATGGCAACCCACATATCCACACAGGCTCTTAGCTCTGTTCTATACAGTTTGCACACACATGCATTTTTTGTCCTTACCTGGGCCCTGCATTTAACACATCTCTGCTATGCTGTTAGTTCAGAAATTGATCTGATGGATCATAACACAACAATTGTTTGTGATAAAAGGATGTACTGCAAAATGTAAATTGTAAACCTAAAAGTTTTAAAGACTAAAATGTTTAGTAGAAAGTATAATGGTTCCATACATGAAGCTGATAAATGTTGATATACAATACACTACATATACACAGACATTCCTTAATAGAACATTCAAAATCCCTTCTGTCTTGCAGCTGCCTTAATGAACTCGCTGAAAGTAAGAAAGTGAGAACTCTGATCTGATCAGATATTTTTACAATCTTACAAATTCTTGTAATAAAAAAGCTGTGTAATCCACAAAGGCTGAATGGCAATTTAAATAACTAACCTCCTTTATTCTGGTTACAGGATACAAAGGGCTGGATCCAGACCTAGTTAAGTGCTTGAACTTAGTTACTCCTGGGCTAAACCATGTTGATTGCAGGGGAGTCATATTTTATCTGTTGCAAGTGAGAGTCCCAAGTCTAAATAACAGTGTGATAGTAAAGCTGGTCAGTATCTGTGTGCAGTAAGCAATTCAAAGATATATCCCTGTATGCAAAGAATACAATTAACTTGACTCTCCCTAAAATCTACATGGTTTAGTCCAGGAGTAACTAAGTTCAAACACTTAACTAAGTCTGGATCCAGCCCAATGTTCTTAAGTTCTTTAGCCTCTTTAGGCCGGATCCAGAATGAAGGCAGAACTGCATATGCTAGCCTTCATCAGCCTCCGACTCTCTTGATCAAATTGTAGCATAGTGGTGTACTTTCTATATGAAACACCTAGGACCGGATCATGATTTAATAGGGTCCTGTGAGCAGACCTCTGGCTGTGGAGGTACACTAAAGGATCGTCGTGTGATCCTAATCACAATAAGTGTGAGGGAAGAACACCCCCCTTGTACTTAAGGGTTTCCATTAGCAAAAATGGTCCTGACTATTACATCTGGATCCAGACCCTAGGCCCTTCTACATTCAACTCAATTAAACTGTTTAGTCTTGTAAAACTCAACTGAATTGTCCTTTATTCATTCAGACACCTTTTTGTTTATGGGACACAATCATACCTTACTTACCCCATATTGCTGTTTACACTTCGATTGATTTGTTATTACTTGTTGTATTATAAAATATATATTTCTAGAAGTGTTAAATAAAATATGCCTAATGTTTATCTAAATTTCTTCAATGTAAAAAAGTACAAATTATTATAATAAGTTGTTAGGAGAGTAAATATTCTGCCAAACTCCTGTTGAAAAACCTTTAAATGTAAACTTTTCCTTTAGTTTCAAAAGAACCCTTTACATGAAAGCTGCAAAAACTGTGAACTTGAAAAGGTCAAAGTTTAGTCAGCTCAGAGAAACATTGAAGCTTTCATACTGGCAAAGAAGACTTCAATAAATGCACACATATTAAATTGGATTTGTTTTTAATACATAAACTGCAAATTCACACCATATAGTAGCAACATCCAAAGAAGTAAAATGCAAGTAGATTGTTTTTTTAAAAGTTATTGGAAAGCAGTGAAAACATTTACATACCAAAAATGTGTTGCAATAAGACTTTGGTTTCCAGTTACAAATTAATAATAATAATGGGCCGGATCCAGACTTATGGACGTCAGGGCACTTATGCATGCAAAGTGCATAAGTGGCCTCATTTGACTAAAGGGCGCATGCGTACCTAGCATTGTACCTTAGTTCCATATGATGCCATTTTTGAAGAAATGGACTGTGCTTCCCCTCCAGCCCCTAAAGTGGACAGGGGGAAGCATGCTAATTGTACAGTGTGGGAGGGGTATCCCACACTGGTGCGGATCAGTGGTCATACAGACCGCTGATCCGCATTCTCTAGTTAAGGCAAGCTTATGGCAGTGTAAGCTGCCATAAAGCCCACCCAAGAGAGGGGAGTGACAGGGGACATTCACTCTCCTCTCTCTGTCAGACGGACAGACTCCCGCACATACGGAAGTCTGAATCCGGTCCAATGATATTAATCCACAACTCTTCTGTACAATTAATACATGCTCTGATTCCCAGTTACAGGACTTCTCCTGGGCTGCAACCACTCTCTGGATCAACCTACCTCGTCCATTACCACTATCCTCTACTCTTCAAACTATTAAGTGCTCACTTAAAACTCACCTCTTCAGACAAACTCACCAAATTTCTCAACCTACTTCTTACTTACTTTGCTATACGGTTTTCCTTTCTGTTACATAACTAAAACAAACTGGAACACTTTTCCTTTCCATACTAAATTACCCTTTTCATACTAACTCAGCTTTGTGACTGGATCATGCCGAGCACGAGCACTTTTACCATACAAAAAGATTATTAAAGGAAACTGCACCAAAAAAGTCTGCAGTTTTTACAGTACCAAGTGGGTTTACAGCCTCTAAAAAAATTAAGGAATGGGAAAGTGGGGACATAAAAAGCACTGACTAAAACTGACACGTGTGTACAAATGGAGAGTAACAACCCCTTAAAATAGCGAGTGGTTCATGATGGGAAAGGAATCCAATCCAGACCTTCATAATAAGCTCAGGAAGGCAAAAATAAAACTGGAACAAATATTAATCAATAAACATCATCTTAAAAGCAAGGGAAAAAAACACAATCAATATAAGTTCAGTGTATCAGTGAAGCAACTGTGCTCCATACCAGTGCAATGGAGGTAACACGTGCAATGCAGGGGCTGAAGGAGCTCCAAAGGCAGCTAGACAGAGAGGATCCTGAGTGCACGGAGGACACCAGGTACTTGTAGACACAAAAGCGGGAACTACCTGCTGACGTGTGTCGGGGAGACGTGCCCTTTCTCAAGGCAATAACGGCAGTATGGGTGTTACAGATAAATAAGTCTAACAGCCAGATTTACTAAGCTGCGGGAAAGGAAAAGTAGAGATGTTTTCCATAGCAACCAATCAGATTCTAGCTGACATTTTCTAGTATATAATAGAAAAGTGAGAGCTAGAATCTGATTGGTGGCTATGGGTAACATCTCCACTTTTCCTTTCCCGTTGCTTAGTCAATCTGGGCCTAAGTCCATTTAGAACATAGGGCCAGATGAACTAAAATGCCGGTTTGGAAAAGTTGAGAAGTCGCCCATAGCAACTAATCAGATTCTAGCTCTCACACTTTCCTATTACATACTTGAGAATGTCAGCTAGAATCTGATTGGTTGCTATAGGCAACGAGATTTCCAAACCCGCAGCTTAGTAAATCTGGCCCGTAGTCCTTGATTGGTGGAG
>WWET01000339.1:243721-256140 GCA_011038615.1 Limnodynastes dumerilii
TAGCTCAGGATCAGGCCTAATGTGCTTTACTAAGCACAGCGCATCGGCGTAGGTCTGGATCAGACCCAATATACCTCCATATACCCATTTTAAAACATTTCTTAACACTTGATGAATAATGAATAATATATTATATATATCAGTGGTTAACATGTTTACATTTGCCGGGTGACGAAAGGTACACTGAATCATTGAAGTGAAAAACATTACATTGATGTGTATTGCATAATTATTAAAGTGCTGTGCAGAATTAATTAGAAACATTATAATATATATAAATGAACAATAGCATAATAATTATAATAACTACATACATTATGGTATCAAAAAAGAAATATCTTGATCATTACAGTGATTCTAATGAAAAATATATATTGAGTATATATCATTTAAAAATTCCTGTGCAGGAAGAGAATAAATATAAATATTAATGGTATTGGGAAGCAAGGACCTCATGTGTTAGGCATGGCATAATAAATGAATTATCTGAAAGATATAAATGTTAAGATATAAAACCAGAAAAGTGAAAAAAAATGATTTAAAAAAGGGAGGACAGTTACAAAACTGTAAATAAGGGAAGGCAGTTGAAAAAAAAAACACAAAGGTCAATAGTTTATTAGAAGACTAAAATTCCGGACAGTGGTCCTACTATGGGAAGATTAACAACGTCTTGGTGGGTGACCTAGGATTTAGAATTCAGTAATTACTCAAACTACTTCACAGTACCTGGTCTTCCTTGGGGTCTCTCAACCAAGTACTGGCCCTTCCCAACTCTGTATAGCTTCCAAGGTCCGAAAAGATTGGGCATATCCAGGGTGGCATGACTGTAGGGAAGATGTTGGTAGACGCTAAACTTTCCAGTCCCCAAAATATGGGTGTGGGTCCCCGTCGAGAACGGCCCTATTTCGATAGGGCCATTCTCTCCCAGCCAGTTTCAAACTGGCTGGGAAAACCATTGCCTCTGCCTCGAAGAGGCATAACAATCGATCCATGGAGCACCGAACAAGGTGTTCCAAAAGGTAAGTAAGCATCCTATCCCCAACCCTCTTCTTAATCCTTACCCTCACCCTCCTCTTCTATTACCCGGGTGTGGGTCACCGCTTAGAAAGTCTGATTTTCGAAAAATTTCGATTACTATGCCTCGATCCACAGAGCTCCGAAAACTCCGTTCAGCTAAATGGTAAGTAAAAATAGTTCCTTCCCTAATTCTAACCCTAACCCTCCTTTCCTGGCAGCCTGACCCTCACCCACCCTCCCCTGCAGCCTGATCCTAACGCTCCCTTCCCCGCAGCCTGACCCTAACCCTGGAGAGGTTACTCACCTTTCCCGTGGTCTGGGTCCTGCGGTAGTGTCGGTGGTGGCGTTTACGAAAAGGAATGGGTGAGTATCCTTCCCTCCCCTGCAGCCTGACCTTAACCCTAACCCTAATCCTAACTCTAACTGTAACCCTCACAGATAGTTTACTCACCTGTTCCTGGTCCGGCGATAGCAGTGACGGAGGTGCGGTGGTGGGATATCACAGATGGCAGAGGATAACGGTAATTACGAAAGTGAATGTGTAAAGTATGCCAAACGGCATACTCATCCATTCACAAAAAAAATAGAAAGCGGTAAGTATTCGAAAATAGGACTTTCGAAAAGAAACTTTTGGAAGTCCCATTTTCGGCAATTAGACTCTCGTACCGGAGAGTGTAACCGCTATTACCCTAACCCTCCCTTTCCCACAGCCTGACCCTAACCCTCGCTTCCCTGCAGCATAACCCAAAGTCTCCTTCCCTACAGCTTAACCCTAAGTCTCCCTTCCCCACAGCCTAACCCTAATTCTCCCTTTCCCACAGCCTGACCCTAACCCTAACCCCCCCAAGCCTTTAAAGTCCCTAGAGAGGTTACCCACCTCTCCGGTGGTCCAGCGCTTCCAAAAATGAATGGGTGAGCATGCCGATCGCATACTCACCCATTCATTAAAAAAACCTCTAAAATGGCTGTCACGCGAAATACAGATAGCTGAAAAGGAACTTTTAGCTGTCTCTACTTCTCAATGACAACCATGAGTGCGGGGACTCCCACCACCAAAATATATACGGTCCCCTAGGTAGAATCAAATGAACCACTTAATTCAAAGTCAAATACTTTAGACTCTGGAACTTATTAGGCACAGTCTAAAATAGTGCTATTTTTATATTTTGAATAATGTCTGTATCATAATAAAGAAAAAAAGGAGCGCTAGGAGATGATAATAAACAGCATATATTTATTATATAAAAATCTTTATCATGGAATTGCTGATCAATCAGCAATAGTGCAGGATAAGTACATACAATAACATACAATAAACAATAAAAATATAGTAAAAACTTATCTAAAAAACTGAATGGCCACAATTAGATAGAAATTTCAGAGCTCCGTCCTTATAGGTGCACCTATTTAATACTTGATGAATATCAGAATCAATCTTTCACAACATTGTATAGCAACTTTAACAAAATATGGTTAAAAATGTAAGATACAATAATATTAATATTAGTAAAAATGTGTCATATTTATTAAGTCATATAACAAATGCACCAACAGCTCTCAGTGGTAATTTTCTTAATATCCTAAAATTGAACTGGCAAACTTTGGAGACTGTTTACACTAAGTTTTATAAAAAGAATATTGAGTTTCTGACAGATCATGCAAAATTATGTAAACATAACTTTATTTGCTGTGTGTGGAAAATATTTCCTATTAATGAAGGGAGTCTTTTCTTCAGCTGCCCATATAAAGGTCAGTTACGGGATTTTGTAAAGGAACTCTATTTTATGATTCTTAAAAGAGCTTTAGAATTTATAGCACATAATAGTATATCTGATTCCCGTTATATTAACTGATTTTATTTATTTATTTATTTGTTTGTTTGTTTGTTCCTTATATTACTGTGGCCTAATTGCTGTACTTGTTGTTCTATTATTTGTTGTGTTACAGCACAAAATAGACCAATATACAAAGCACCTGTTGGTGGGCCACCTACTAAAACTGATGCACACTGACAACATTAATAAAGAGAATCATGAAAAGTATATTTTATTTTCATGTTTAATCCTAAAAATCATTCCATAAACAAATGTGAAATTGTTGTATTCCTGATTTTTATGAGGTTTTCCTACCTCATGGTTAGATGCTGTTGTCCTGATCCTTTGTTGCTTTATATTAAGATCCTCAGAACTAAGACATGCCAAGAATAAATAAACTTTTGCATAATATGTATAACTATATAATATAAAAAAAATATTAATTCTCTACTTATTCTGTAACATAGTAACATAGTAACATAGTAACATAGTTGAAGAGGCTGAAAAAAGACACCAGTCCCTTAAGTTCAACCTATTATGGATCTCTTGCAATCCCTATCTTATAAATTGAAATCTATTCAGATGAAGCAACCTCCAATCTGTTGCAATCTGAAAAAAATCCTGCTGACCCAGACCCAGAGAGATATTTTCATATTCTATAAATGTTTTTTAGGTTTATATAACAAAGGACAATTCAAAGTCAAGTGTAGCACCTAGACAGTGAGCTTGAAGCATCGGGAATATTTCAATGTTGTCAACAGCAATTGAGAGACCGGGTGGGTAGCTTTTGTGGGCAGGAGGAAATATTAATAGCTCTGTTTTTGAAACATTGAGTTTGAGATGGCCGGAGGACATCCAGGATGAAATGGCAGAAAGGCATTCAGTTACGCAGGCCAGCATGGGTGCTGATAGATCAAGGGTGGATAGGTAAATCTGCATAGAGATTATTTTGAAAACCAAATGACTTTAGGAGTTGTCCAAGTGAAGAGGTATAGAAAAGAGTAATAGACCCAAGACTGAGCCTTGTGGTACTCCAACAGATAGTGGAAAGGCAGGAGATGTAGATCCAGAAAAGCAAACACTGAAAGAGCGATTAGAGAGGTAGGATGTGAACCAGGACAGAGCTGGTGTCCTATTGATTGTAACATTTGTATGAGAAGAGTGGTCAACAGTGTCAAAAGCAGCAGAAAGATCCAAAGCAGCAGAAAGATCCAGGAGAATTAGAAGAGAGTAGTGACCTTTAGATTTAGCAGTGATTACTGAACAGACACTGCAAAAATAAATTATGAGACTGGTTAAAAAAATGCCAATGAAGTCTCCCAAAACAATTTTTTAAATAAATGAGTCACGTTGACCTGGATTGGTCATATTGACATCACTAGTACATTTATGGCAAGCTGAAACAAATTATCTTGTAAGGATTTGGGACATGGAAAAAGAATTGTTTTTCTTTCTTCTTGTGAGTTTATATACACCCACTGAGAATGCATTTATATATGACTACCATATTTATACCTACAAAAACACTATAAAATATACAACATAATATGTAACATAAATTTCTTAGTGTCTTTTTTTAAATAAAATTGTGGGTGTCCATTGTATCTTTAAATAATACTAGTAGGAAAGATGATATACAGCTTAGTTTAAATTGAACAATATATTGTTGTTTTACTTTATACACACACACACACACACACACATATGCCAGCAATGCTAAGCTTAGGATAAAGTCCAAGCGCAATTTGTTTTTGTGTCTATTCAATTTGATTTATAGTGTGAACAGCGTCAGTCAGGAAGTTGCACGTTACATCAGCACAGACTAGTATGATCTCATCCTATATACGCATGAATTCAGTTTGACATCAGCAGCTGTAGGAGAAAAAAGTGTTTTTCTCCCTTGAAAAGCTGTCATCTGAAAGCTTACAAGATGACACACACCACAGGAAATAGTGCGGTAAGAGACACCTAGAAAATATTTTAAGAAAATATTTTTCAAACAACTTATTGAAGCTGTTAGTCCCATACCTTAGCTCTAGGAAGTCACTTATTAAGAATCAACACCAGGCGTGCCAAACTAAGCTTTCGCTCTTGGTAATTTTCCAGATGAATATTCAGGCCCCAGTCTCAGCCTTGTTTTCAGGGAAGTACATGCCTGGAATGCTAGCAAGCTATTTGATGGAAAAAACTGCCCACAACAGAACCAATGTTGATCACATTAATGCATTTGAGTGGGTATAGAGTGCAAATGATTGAAAGTGCTTCCAGATCTCGGTTGCCTGGGACAAAGCATGCTCTGTTCTCTGATCTGATGGTCATTTTATTCAGCAGAGGATGTGGTGCAGGAAAGGGAATGGTGCCAATCACTCTCTAATGCTTCCAAACAGGACCTAAACCTAGCTCTTTGGATGCTGATGAGTGGGAAATGAAATACAGATGGGTCAGATGGGTAAGGAGAAAGGGGATTACAGGTCAGGGCAAAGAGTTGGAATAAATTAAGTGCTTATGAGGTACAGAATGGTACATTGTTGGAGTGAATGGACAGTGAAAAACAATTTTAGCATTGTCACATGCAGTGAGCAGACAAACCTCCCCTCTTCCCAAGCCACTGTAGTCCATCACATGCTCATTATTTGACACTGAATGTATGAATTACTTTTTTGAAATTCAAGCACTTCATGACTAAGAAATTCTATGGCCTCCAAATGAAGCCACCATTCCAGTAAACACTTAGGAATACATTTGTTAAAGCATTATTGTATTCTTCCAAAAGCTCTATGCAACTTCATTTTTCCGTTCCCTGGAGACCACACAAAAATGTGGCAGCTAAAACTAGTGAAGTGATGTAAACATAGCTAAACTATAAAGTCAGTATAAAGTAACAAATCACATATTCATCTCATGGGGACATACATCATGTTTTGGGCTCTCATCTGTGACACACAGACATGTTTCTAAATAACATTATGTTTTTACATTTCAATATCTTGTTATACTTTATAGCAGGGACATGTCATTTCTTGGGAATGTGGTTTAACTAATATAGTTTTCAAAATGAAGCATTTTCTAACTTGCTGATAAGTTTTGATAATATAAATTTATAATAAATATAAAATTTATTAAAATAATGATATATATAAAAATATATATAATAATAGATTTGTTTTCTTAGCAAACCTTCTCTTTCTTATTTTTTATTAAGTTGTAAGGTTTTAGAAGCACAATAAGCACAAATTATATACAAATATTTAAAATCTAGGGTTCCTACCATATACACAATAAGCACAAATTATATACAAATATTTAAAATCTAGGGTTCCTACCATATATATTCTCACATGATACAATAATTACATTCACACCTTATCACTCTTCATCCTGCTGGCAACATTTTAAAAATATACATGCCAGTTTGCTAACATGACTTGACACTAAAAATGGGCAGTGTCAGTCAATGGCAATTTTACTGATTTTTAATGTCTGCTTTAATGCCTGAAATTAACCACATGAGAAGGTGGTCAATGGTGCACACCAAAGCACATAACTTTGGTCAGCAGATGATGGCATCAATAGGCTGACAGAAGTCACATACCCTCCAATTGTAATTAGCAGGTACAGTATTGATTTTTAATGGTCTGTACCGACTAAAATGGCTCTTGTACCAGATTCTGACCCAGCAGTTTCCTCCCCCCTACGCTCACCTTCCAGTCCTGCAGCATCTGATCACTATAGCAAGGTTGCGTGGACAGACTCCTACAGCTCTGCTATAGTGACAAGACCCTCTCCTGTGAGGTCTTAGCTAATATTATAAGGTGTAAATTGAGATTTTACACCTTACCATACATGCAAATTAAAGCAGATAAAAGCCCCACCCCTTCACGGGATAAGCCATGCTCCCCTCTTAGACACGCCCCCAGGTGTACCGATTTTCCATAAAAAAAATGTTGGAGGGTATGAAGTCATCTTTAGTCAATGAAATTACCTATTGAATGCATTCTCTAGGATGCTAATAAGGATCTGATTGATACAGGGCAGTATGTGCACTTTGGAGTTACACACATTGTGATACCTGGTTAACTGATATTGCCTACAACTGGCAAGTACTTCTCCAAATTTGTATATGTTTAATCATGTCATTTTAGATGACATTGAACCAGATCCATACCTCCACAAGAGTGGCATTTTCTGATTGCTTAGATAACAGCTTTAAAGCTAAGACATTTTCAACTGGGAATGTGTTTCAGAATACCAGAAGACAATTGGCATTATTTAGAGTTGTGTGAATGCAGGAGGTTTCAATGGAAATGGTCTCATAGACTTGAGCAACTAGAAAACATACATAACTTCAAATATCAGTGAAGTGTCAAAGTGGGGAAGTAATGGGTCAAAAATTATAGCATTTAAGAGACTGATAAATGCATGGAGGATGTTATGATTTCACGTTATTGCTGCTAAGTTATTTTTTAAAAGTTACTACATTATGTTTTTTTAAGCTGCCTTAATTTTTTATGCAAATATGCATAAAAGTAAAATGTGTTCTGTGCCCCCTTATTATATGTATCACATTTTACTTCCTGGTGAGAATTAGGTCCCTGGTGAGTTCAGTCAGAAAGGTATGCTTTATTTACTTACGTCTATGGTGGATATTTAGAACTGTCTTAATGGGAAGCGTACATTTTCATATGGTAAAGCAAGAATTTCACCTTTCTGTGAAGTTTAATATTTCCAATATATGTTGCTTGTGTTACACTCTTTTGTACATATTGTAATGTTATCTGTGCCATCATATTGTGTATGGGCAGTACATGGGGTGTAGGTCCCCGTAGCCAGGGCCAGCCCTAGCCAATTTTATGCCCTAGGCAAGATTTGGTTGGTGCCCCCTAGCAGAAAATTGACTCTGCTATTAGAGGGTCACAGTGGAGGTAGAATGGTGCCAATGGGCAATGTGCAATCAACTGACTGAAGATCTGCATTTTACAAGGGGGAAGAACTGCTACACATGTGCTTCGTTTCCTTTTCTGCTCTGGGGTGCCCCCCCTGACAAGATGCCGCTATATGCGACTCGCCTATACCGCCTATAGCTAGGGCTGGCCCTGCCCGTAGCGAACGGCCTATTTAGAAAGGGCCATTCGCTCCCAGCCAGTTCCGAACTGGCTGAGAAATCGATTGCTCATGCATCGAAAAGAAAAATTCTGCTCTGTTACACATTCGCAATAGGGGCAGCCGAAAAGACACTTTTGGTTGTCCCTATTTCGCAATCTGTAACATCGCAGCGGCGACTCGCAACGGTAAAGTATTCACAGTTAAGAGTAAATTTGCTAACTTACCCAAATATATGCATGTGAAAAATCCACAATACTGATTCAGAGAAAATAAGGAAACCGATTAACCGCTCCTCCCCGTGTCAGGAGTGCTAAATAAGAACGTAGGTCTTTGCTGCGTATATTTAGGTACCTGAGGGCCTAATTATCTGTGAATCGGCCAGTCGTTTATTTGCTTAAAACTGGTTATGATCCAAAGATACGTAACTAAACGCACTGATTATGATTATGAAAAGTACATTTTTTTTGGTATATTATAAACAGCAGGTACTGGCGTTAACATATGTAAACAATGGCTTGCATTAAAAATACAACTATAAATATTAAAAATTCGCTATATATAGTGAGTTTCATAAATATTATAAAAAATTTATTTTTAATATGATAAACAGCATATAAAACCAATACAGTTAAATAAGTAAATCTATTGGTGTTTGGTTACAAAACTTAGATGGATAAAAAAAAAAAATGTAAATTAATACTAAAAAAGACAACCTTTATAAGGTTACAGTCTTGCACTAAATGTAAAATCAGTATAAGATTTAAAAAATGAGCCTTTATTTGTTTCATTTAAAAAAACACATCTTTTGATTTAACACAAGCAGCAGGTGTGGCCTCAACTAAGTAAGAAAAGACACGTGTGTTACAATCTGCCAGGAGGGTTCTCACCGGGGCACGGAATCTGTACCAGAACCAGGTTTTCGCTAGAGCCTCTGATGGTGAGGGTAGTCTGGGCTGTTGGTCTGGTAGGTCTCGGCCCCCGGCGATGGCCCTCAAGGGGAACTGCATCATGGGTACAACGGCAGGAACCCAGTTACACACTAGAACCCTTGCAACACAACAGTACTAAGATGAATGTACAAACTGGAACCCTCATACACAGGAGTAGTAAGACAAGTATCAAGCTACCCACGCCGTGCACCTTGCACAGAGACAGGTGGTCGACAGACAACGAGCAGAGGGTATCGGGAAAGCAAGGGGGAAACACCAGGAAAACAATGGATGCAAGAGAGAGCAAATGCAAACAGCAAAACACGATCAGTCAGCAGGCAGATGAGGTAACCCAGATGCTTTAACCGACAATTGAATCTCCCGGCAAAAGGCTATTTAAGGTTCACTCCCCCAATCAGCTGCGGCATACAGACACACCTCCAGAGACGATTACCCTGCAGCTGGGGAAAAACAGACACATAGAAACCAGCAGGATCTATAACCTGCTAGTATTATTCCTACAGCGTGTAACAACATGGCCTCACACTAAACAATACGGTTCATCAACTTATGAGTGGGCGAGGGCTACCTTATTATTTCCTGTGCGTATGTTAGTTTTCGCAAGGCTCTCTTACTGTAGATCAGTTATAACTCTGTTATACTGTACATTAGTAGCCCGTGTGCAGCTTATTTGCATTAAGAGTCTTGCTCCTCTAGTCACGCATGTGGGTCTCATTCCATGCCGTGTTCATCAGTCCTAAGTCAGACGTCTGTGTTTATGAAGCCATGATTTACGTGTTTATATTTGGGTTCTGGGCAAGCGCAGTTTAACTGATTGTAAACATACGCTCGTACATTCCACACTTACTTAACAGTTGTCAGTGACTAGCACTTGTGCCGCACAGCGCTGAGGTCATAAGTTTAATTCCTGCACTAGACCTTATCTGTGTGGAGTCTGTATGTTCTCCCCGTGTCTGTGTGGGTTTCCTCTGGGTGCTCCGGTTTCCTACCACACACCAAAAAAAAACATGCTGTTAAGTTAATTGACTACTGACTAAAATTAACCCTATTGTGTGTGTATGTGTTAGGGACCTTAGTATGTAGACCCAATAGGGGCAGGGACTGATGTCTACTGTTCTCTCTCTGTAAAGTGCTGTGGACAATTTGTGGCGCTATATAAAGAAGCGATAATTAAACAATCATTATAAAGCAAGAGTGGATAAGAATGAGTAATAGTTCCCTGCCCTCAAGCTTACAATCTATAGGACTTTAGGGTTTGATACATAAGGGTAAGTGCTTTTTTTGTTTCATTTTATTTATTTATTTTATTTGTGATATCTAAAGTCTTTTCTCTCTGGTGACTGCTGTTATGCTTTACTTGAAAATCTGGTTCAGTTTTTTTCTAGAAAAGAAATACCAGATTGAATGAAAAAACAAGTGACACGTATTACAAATAATTGTATTGCTATACATATTACCGAGATATTGTTTTTACTAGATATCAGTAACTGTGCCACCTTAGCTTGATATACTACCACAGGCTATCAGTATTAACAGAAGAGACTGAGGGTAAAAGCACTTTCTGTGAAGACTGATGTATCTGCTGTGTTCATGGTACAGTAACACTTGTTTTACTTGCTTCATTACACTAGAACAATCTGCAAAGAGAAATCTGGTTCCAAATATTTTACTGGGCCTAATTATAAAACCTTCTGCCTCACCAATTTTCTTTTTGATGTGATTAGTAATGTTGTTGGCTATGGACCAAATATGTAAATTTCAATAGCTCTTTTTTTTTATTATTGTGCCTCGCTTTTATTGGAAAATAATTCATTTTAGGGATCTTATTATTCGTCGTTACTCTGAATTTCTTACAAGAATCACGCTAGAATATTAGAATAGAACGTGAATAAACTTCCAAGTATTTTTTTGTATTATAGCTTCCGTTGTAAAACACTTGACAGCTTAGCACACAAAGGGCATTTGAGGGGTCTGATGCATAGTGCTGTGTAATATACAGTGCTCAGGCTAAAGGAAAGGGGCCACATCTCTATTTTCAGTAAGTGAAAAGTTGTATCACAGGCATTGTGCTGGAGAAATTACATGTCATGACAGGGGTCCCAGCAGGCAGGGCTGCCATCAGAAATTGTGGGGCCTGGGAAACACCCGCGGGGCGCTGTCCCCTGTGTGATGTCATTGAGTAAGTCACATAAGGGCCGGGCGCCGCAAACCTGCAATAACAGCGGCCCGGTGCTCAAGGAAGTTCTCCCCTGTTCTCCCCGACAGCTCTGGGACCCTGATGGTGGCCCCTGATGGCAGGGGTAGAGTAGAACAGTTTGCTTGACTCTGCAGCAAATTAGTCTGTTCCAATGCTAGAACAGCTTAGGCGTTTCTATTCTGATCCTGGCCGGATATGCTGGATGGAGGGGTTTGTCCCCACTAAAAACTGACCGGGGCACTTGGGCTGCGGTATTCACAAACTCACCCCCATCCAGTACTGAATTCACTATGGGAAGGTTCATCTTATACACCTGTGCATTTTATATATAAACACACTTCCTCAATGTCAAATGTTACATACAAATAGATTTATGTAGAAGAAAATACTAATATTGATGCCTTGTATAAATAAAGAAATTAACATCTTTAATCAGTTTATTATAGTTTGTTAAAAGGAAACATTCTGAAAGCAAACACTGATACTGAAGGTTCGCACAAGGAATCCACCCCTTAGTATTGTCTGTGGTGATTGGCACTAGTGAATTTAATGGCATAATGATAGCTGTTGGGGAAAATCATTTTATTTTTTAACTTTGTGACTGTAGGTCAGGATGACAAATCTTTTCAGGAGTATTACCACAACATTCACTATATTTAAACTGACCAAAGTCCTTACGTCATGTGTGCTTCCCGTGTCTTAACCTCAGTACTTCCCACTTAGCTGCTTTTTTTTTAACACACTTCTCCTTTTGCTGGATTTAAGGGAAATGCTCCATTAGAATATCATTGAAAGGAATAGAGCATGATTATTTAGTGCTGTTTACTTGTAAGTGCTTCAATTTCTCATTCTAGGGGCCAGATTTACTAAAGGCAGTTTTGTGTAAATTGCCAGCTATGCAGCGATTTTCGTGGCGATTATTCATTCGAATTTACAAAAGGAAAAGTCGCCGCAATTTCGTGTTTTTAAAATTCGCCATGTAGAACATCTATGACAGACATACAAAGCACTGGATTTACAAAGCGCTTATTGACTGAATATCCTAGTGTCCTATACATTGCACTCATGTGCTACCTAAACAAAGGGCTCATATGTACATCAATAAGCATTATTACCATTCCCTCAATGTTCCGGTGGTCTGTGATGCTAATAAGTGAATTGTGAGTGTATTTTCAGGCTATCTTTGGTCATGTAATGATGCCTATATTCTGAGGCAGTCATCACTGTTTACCAAAACTGAAAATGGACAAATGCCAGAGGGATGGCTGCTGGGTAAGTTGTTATTTTTTTTGTTTTTGTTTTTGTTTTTTTTTTGGGGGGGGGGGGGGGGGAAAAGTG
>WWET01000339.1:258085-269033 GCA_011038615.1 Limnodynastes dumerilii
CAATCACCATGGTTTAGCCCAGGAGTAACTTTCCTCTCTTAATTTCAAGCTCCTTAAGTCTGGATCCAGCCCCATGTCACACAGTAATATCGCCAGGTGACATGATTGTCACATAGCAATGTCCTCAGATTACATGATTATTTCACACTGTAACGCTGGACCGGATTCACAGGTAAGAATGAGTTAGGTGCGGCCGCATCCACCCCTTTCTCACCCACCCCCATTTTTAGGAACGTTATGGAACTTAAGAGTGCCATAGGGCTTCCCTACGTAACCATGCGCATTTTCCTACTTAAGAAGAAAAATGGGCACAGAGAAACCCTCCCCCTGCTCCCCGGCTAATCTAAATCCCCCCCTCCCACTTCTAACTAAAAACTCCAAAAAACTCTTTCTTCTTAAACTACTCTTTAAAGACCGCACGGAGGGAACCTACGTAATTAATTGGTAAATGACCTTCTACGCATGTGTAGTACGTAATTTCAGGAAAATACGCACTTAAGACCGCACATGCCTAATTATACGCAGTAAAGACTTACATCCTTATGTAGCACTCCCAACACAGGGGGAGTGATTCACCAGGTTCTTTATTTTCTCTGAATCGGTATTGTGGATTTTTCATGTGCGCATATTTAGGTAAGTTCACAACTTAACTGTGAATCAGGTCCAATGTAAACAGCGCTGTCAGAGGACAGATAAGTCGCTGCAAAAGATGTTCATAGACTCTTGTTTGAAAGTTAGTCTGTATAGTCACTAAATATTAAACATGTCACAACCACTGTTTGTTTGTTTTTCAGATTTACATTTTATATCCATCGCTTTGGACGATTAAATGGAAGATGCATTGCTTAAAATTATTCCAAACTTCTATGAAGTAGTGATTTTAATTTGTTCTTACAAAATAAATATGAGCATCATAAGACTATTCAAATTTTTTGGACCAGATCCAGAGTTAGGTCCGTTACACACACAAGGTGCTTAAGTGGCCTGATTTGACTTGAGGGCCCATGCGTCCTCCAGATGTTACCCTAGTGTTACGATAGTAACACTAGCATAGCAAGTGTCGCCTATTTCCTTGGAAAGTGGGCAGGGGAAAGTATGCTAATTGTACAGTATGAAAGGGGGCTCCCATACTTGTGTGGATCAGCGGTCATACGGATTTACTTAAGGTAGATTTATGGCAGCATAAGCTGAACTCCCCTCTCTCTGTCGAACAGACAGACCCCCGCACGAACGGAAAGCTCACAGGGTCTGAATCCAGTCCTTTGTTATCTTTCATTGGTGTCTGAGAACATAAGAGGCAGGAGAGGGGTATTTATGTAAAAAACTGATTGTCACTGATTTGGCCAGTACATATATTTGTGAATAGATTTGTTATTTCTTAAAGTTTTATTCCTTGTCTGCATTTTTACTTCTTTTATTACTCATTGCAGTTTTTGTCTCTGTTTAAATACTGTTCTACATTTATTTATTTCTGTGTTAAACTGGCCACACAATATACAACTAATAAATGAGCCGATCAGTCTATAATTGACTTATTGGTCTGATTATTCTGTAGTGTATGGCATTAATGGATTTGTTAGGAATTGACTAAATGGTTCAAATACCCGCTAACCCATTAATTGTATTGTTCAGTTTTCCTGATTGATCTGACCACAATTGGGATGATCCTATTAGGACATTGTAGGGCAGTGGAGAGATAGTCATGATTTGTGGACTGTGTGTGTCCACTATGTGATGCCCCAGCTATGGGAGCATTGTTGGTCACTGTGTAGCTAGCTTTAAGTGTCAAGACTTGAGGGAGTTGAGAGAATGACAAAGACAAGGAATCTAGGGCATCTAGAGACAGGGGGCCTAATTCACAGGTAAGAGTGAGGTAGGTGGGGCCGTGCCCTGCCCTGCCCCTCAACCCACCACCGTTTTTAGGATTCTTATGGCACTTAAGAGTGCCATAGGCCTTCCTCAAGTAACCGTGTATATTTTCATTCTTAAGAAGGAAAATATGCACAGAGAATGGCTCCCCCACCCTCTCCACCCACTTCTTCCTAAATCTTTCCCGAGGCTCCCTTTTAGCCTCCTTCTACCTAACCTTTAAAGACTGTACATAGTCAATCTGTGTACCTCAGTAGTATGTAGATCGCGTAAATGACCCACTACGCATGGGTGGAAGGTCATTTCCTAAAGGACTGCACTTTAGAAGCTGCAGCTTCTTAAGTGTGAACCTGGTCTAGGGTCACAATGAGTCTGATGAAGGTGCTGTGGAGGATGCTATCCAATAAGACAAAATAAAATATATATATATATATGTGGCAAAGATGATATTTATTTCAGTGCTTTCATCAATATAGCAAGGAGTGCCATCCATTTGTATTTATATATATGATTTATGCATCCTTGCCACTGCACCCCATGATGAAGGTGTTCATTCACCGAAACAGCTGTCGGGTGACGGCTGTGCTATGATCCTGCTCCAGATACTGTTTTGATAAGTATTGCTAGCCACTTTTGCATTTTTTTGTATTCATATGCGTTCATTCAGCCTGATATCAGTATATATCCTGCTAGACCTGTCTTTGGTGCTGATTTACCTTCTTATACCACAGTAATACTTATGGTTTGGTCTATTGATATTTATTTATAGCACTATATAGCATTATTTTGCGCATTATATCCATTGCTGTTATCAGGATACTATTGTTGACAATCCTGTATGCTTTGATCTCATTGCTTGAAGTGGCTATTGCTGAGTGTTTTACACCTATGTTCATTTATGCTAGCTTTGGATCTTGTATAAATCTTTATCATTGCTTTCTCCTCCTATACGTGCTTTTGTGTTTATGTTTGGGATTGGATGTGCTGCCAATAGTTGAAAAACTATTCCATGTTATATATTATCTTATTTGGTGTGCACCCAGATTTTGTTCGAGGTTGATGTTTATTGTAGGTGCGTTTTCCAACTTCTCTGTGTATACTTTTTGCATCACGCACTACTATTTTGTTTATTATTACTCTACTATTAATATTGATTATGACAGACAGCGTAGATACCTGTGAATTTACTACAGGTACTAAAAGATTTACGCCTGAGGAGATTGCACGTATTCTTGCTGCCAATACTGGCGATTTGGAATTTGATGTAGATTCCCCTCAGGATATTTATAATGATCTTTGCAAATTAAGGAAAAGGGAAATTGAATTGAAACTGCATGCGTTAACTTTAACACAATATCATAAGGAAGCATTAATTCCAAAAGGCTTATATATATATATATAGATATATCCAAGATGGCGGTATATATATTTACTTACAATGTATTAAACACAGCAATTCAGTAGCAAGATATACACACGCTCTTAAGCCGTAATCTTTAGATGAGGAAAGCTAACCATAATGTGATAAACTGGTGACCTCACGGACAGCACTTCTCCCTTCTTGGTAGTATCACTACCCCTTCCTATTCTCCTATTATTCAGTGTGATACTTGCAGTTCTGTGATTAAAAAAAAAAAGCCTCCAGATATAAGGAATTTTAGATTGCTAGGTAGCAGAGAAGAAAAACTCTGTGATATGATGCGGCCCCAATTTAAAAACTGTTCATGTTGCCAAGGGGTGAGCTACCACTCATCACTGAATACAGCAACCTTTAGGTGAAGCTGAAGCAATTTCTGCCCTCTGGAATATTTCAGTGGGCACATCTGCAGGACAAATTAAAAACAGCCAGCACGGTGATACTATGATGAGCAGAGCTATCATTTCATGCCAAAACTATTTATTTCTCTGTACTATTACAATAATAAATAATTGTTGGATTAGCCTCCTTTCTGCCCAAAATAAGAAGATAATGCACTTTTTTTTACAACTAGCAGTAACTTTATGACCAAAGTGTGTTTACACCTGTAGTAAAAGAGACCATTTTCATATTCATTTCCTGTAAGAGAATATATGATACTTGGCTACATTGAAAGCATTTTTTTAGCAAACCTTTACTTAATATATTCTGACCACTATACTGAAGGTTTCAACTGTGACTATAGATCTCTTTAAAATGATTAAATAAATGGAGAATACGGGACCAGAACCAGCGGGGATACAACATCGTATATCTCCGGATTCAGTCTTCTCTATGAGCGCATATTAGACCATTCCCTTTGGTCTTATGGACATCCGGCCAGATCCAGACCTAACTGCACTTTAAGTACGTTCATTAGTACTATTCACTTCCCTCCGTCACTCATAATTTAGCTGTTTTATGACTATCAATCCCTACCTTAACTTTTCCTTTAAAGACCGCATGTACGCAATCTACTTAAGAAATGAGGCACGTAAGTTAAAAATGATGGGGTTGTGAATTCGGCCCACTGTATATAAATACATATTATTCAGACACAGATAAAAAAAAGTATATATATTACCTGCTATATCACTGCTAAATTGTTCTGTGACAAGTATGTCTTAAAGCCACCATTTGTACTCTTTAACATTCACTCAGGGAATTGAAGGAAAATGTATAAATCAAACTGCACATTTTTCTTTAATAGGCCTGGGAGAGCAGGGTTATTTTTATCTGAGGATGCTTTTAATTTGATTCAAATATGCTTTACCACATGTTCTGCCACAAGATCAAAAGGACTGGTAACAAATATTTAATCTTTTTATTCTAGGATTGGCACTAAACCCTCATCAAAAAGTGCATGCAGTCAAACAGCTTATCTCCAGTGAACTGTTTCCCCTAATGTGTTCTTAATTATAATCCTACATATTGCTCAGTGTGGCCCATTGAACAATATGGCAGTAATTTCTTTGCAGTCCTCACTGTTCTTTGAACTAAGAGCACAGAGGGCTAAAATGGAAACTAGATCAACAGGATCTGACTGCTGGCAAATCAAACCAGATACAATCTCTGGGTAATGCATTTTCAGCTGTCCTCCAGGAAAACACTTTAGTAGACAGCTGGTGTCTATGAAAACAGAAGCACAGTTTACCAAAATGGACTGGGCAGATTACATTTTCCCAGTAATCATATTAATACATGCATAGCCCTTTCTAAATTTAGAGAGGTCTACATCAGGTAATGTTATTAAGGTAAACAACAGGAAACAACATTAAAACAAATAGATAAAAAAAATTAGGATAGGGAAATATGCTGTAATAGATTTTTATTTTAGATGTGGATACAATTAATTATTTGAATGGAAAAGAACAGCCACATTTCAACAAAACATTCTATGACACTTTTCTGACGGATAGAATGATGTTTGTATAAACTTAAAATATCTACATTTTATGTTAGAAATATATCAAAATTGAGTTTGACAGCAAAACAAATGATAAGTTCCATTGCATTTTCTTTTTTCTTTTTTATTTCAGCATTTTTTTATTTTTTTTTTGAAGGCTGGTTTATTTTCTTTTTTCTACTATTTTATATAATCCAATAGCATTTCTCATGCATATTATGTTACTGTGGAATATTTCATCACTACTGATGGGAGCCTTAGTCATGGATCCATCACCCTTTTGCTATACCTTTATTCATCTTCAAACTGTCTCCCTTTGAGCTAGAAATAACATTTCTTTTATACACACCTGCCTGCATTATTATTTTGAAGTATTTGAGTCTTTGTATCATATCTATCCAGACTTTTCTCTCCTCTAAGCTGTTCATGATCAGCTCTTCAAGTATTTTATGATATGTTGTGCAGCTCATGTATTATTTCAGAAGACATTTCAATTATCTAAGTCTTCTTAATTTCTTTATGGGGTAAATTTTCTAAATACTTCTAAAGGCATATGTGGCATCTGCTTGGTTACTATGGGCAACATCCCATGTTTCCTTTTTAAGAAGCTTTAGTAGATCTACCCATATGTGTTTTTGAGATAGTAATAACAATAGCATGTGTATAGCCCTATTATTGGACCAGATCCATAGCAAAGTGCATAAGTGGCTTGCTGTGGCGCATGCACCCTCCAGAAGTTACGTGCGTGTTCCAAGCGTAGCTTCTGTCATACGGAACTTAGTTCCATACGATAGATTTTACATTGTAAGAGGCTGTGCTTGCCCTCCATCCACCAATGTGTGCGGGGGAAGCATGTCAAATTACAGTGTGGGCGTTAACACCCACTTACGTGCGGATCAACAGTCGGACTGACCGCTCATCTGCAAGTGTGACTTAAGGCTCCATAAGTCAGACTATTTAAGAATGAGAGAGGGGGAGTGACAGGGAGAGTTCACGCTTTCCGTACGTGCGGGGGTCTGGATCCAGTCCATTATTTTTATTAGGCCGGAACTAAATCTCTGTACGACACCCTCCTTATGCACGCATGCGTCCTTCAGATGTTACGCACGATTTACGCACGGAACTCAGTTACGGAAATAGTAGATCCGGCAAAAGGGGACAGATCTTCCCCTCCATCCGGCAAGGTGGAAGATTTCAATTATACAGTGTGGGCCTGGTTTAACACACACACGCTGATCAGCAGTCACACAGACCGCTGATCCGCACGTCAGTGCTAAGGCTGCCTTATGGCAGCGTGTTGGGCCTCGAGTCTGCATGACAGAGGGGAGTGCAAGGGGGAGTTCACTCCCCTCTTCCATGTGGACTTTAAGACCTTTCTGTATGTGTGGAGGTCTGGAACCGGCTAATTATTATTATTATCATCATTGGCTTTTGCTGGACTACTGTCGTTTAATTACATCATATTACCATGAAAATTATCCCCTTTGTCTGAATAAATAACACTTGAAGACCTACAACATGTTTAAAGTTCTACTGAGGCTATTATGGTTTACGAAGATGAGAGCCTGAATGCATAATGATGTTCAGCTCAGTGCTTTCTTCCCTGCTTTTAAAATAAGTATAGAAGATAGCACACAAATCAGACCATCTGCAATTTCATTTTTTCCTCATTGACTGTTTCTGTTCCCTTCTGTCATTCAGTCATCTCCTCGTTTGCTCAACAACATCAATCTTAGCTCCTTACCAAATATTACAGTCAATGCTTTTAAGAGGTCTAAGAAATGCTAAGAAATAAATAGTTATCAGCTGTATTAAATAACACATAAAAGTTCTCTCCCCGCGAAACAGAAGAAAAAGCTGCATAATGTGCTAAGTACATCTATCATATTGACTTTGGGGAATATAAGTTGTGATGTGCATCAATCTGTTTGAGAAGGAGAATGATTCTTCTATGCTTTTGGTTCATATGTTGTTTAGGAGTATGACAAGTGCGTATGTTGGGACGTGAGTTTGTGTGATGTGTACTTGCTAACTTGTAGGGAATGTCCCAGAGGGTTAGACAATAGCTTCATCCATAATAGTACTGCATAGTATGCAAGAGGGGTGACCTACACTCCCATAATTCCAAAAGCACAAAAGATTAAAAGTTTCGGGTGTGGTTTGCTGTTTTCGACGCCCTATTTGCGAAGACGAAGCTCCTGAGAAACTTCCTGCCCTGCCACAGAGAGGTAAACACCACTCTCTATTTCCCCTACCCTTATGCTAATTCTTACCCCTCTTACCCTTCCATTACCCTAACCCTCCCTTCCCCATAGCCTAACCCTAAGTGTCTCCTTCTCCGATCCATTCTCTTCCTGCAGCCTAACCCTAAGCCTCCCCTTCTAGGCTCCATCCCCTCTCCGCAGCCAAACCTTAAAACTACCCTACTAAACAACATCCTCTCCCTGCAGCCTAACCCTAAGTCTTCCCATCTAGGCTTCATCCCTTCCCCACAGTTTAACCCTAAGGCTCCCCTTCTAGGCTCCATTCTCTCCCTGTAGCCTAACCCTAAAACTACCCTACTAAACTACATCCCCTCTCCCCACATTTGCACTAACCTGTCCAGTCATTGCAGCTTCGAGAACCATTGGGTCCAGCAGTGGTTCTGTAACATGAATTTCATATTAGGCCATTTTTGAAAATTCACACAGTCGGCAATTAGCTGCAGCGCACAGAGCCCCAAAGTTTCATGGACATTTACAAAAGTGGACTTTAATATATAATCTTTTGTGTCCTTCTGACATCTTCTACTGTTGTAATAGTAATACTAACAAATGCATTTGCAATCACTTTATAATTCCCATACAAACTCTTTTTCACTTTAACTAATGTACAGTATATATATATAACTGAGACAAAGGAACCAAGGAGTTTCTATAAAGGCACAAGTAATATATTTTTATAGAATATGCAGATGGTATTGGAAGGATGAACTGGCAAACTACTCCCTCAGTGTAGCAGAGTTCTTAGAATGAACCTAAAGTCTAGATTATTTCCTCTAAAGTATTTTAGCGTATGCCAGAAATATTTAACAATTCTTTTTCATGGAAAATCAGATATGTTTTCCATTTTTTTTTAATCCTCAGCTGCAAATGGAACAGAAGAGCTAATAATACAAAGAGTACAAACTTTGGAATAGTCATTTTTACAGCATAATTTAGAATTTCAAAGATATTGTTCCAATTCTTTACTAATATATTCGTTTAAACCATGCCAACAAGCATCTGGCTTAACGGATAGGATCTATTTTGTATTGCAGGTGTTCCTTGCCATCTGTACAGCATTATGTAAAACATCATTTTATATTTTTCCAATTCCTGAAGCATTCCCTGTTTGCTATTATTATTTTCAGAAATTTCTAATTAGGTTTGCATAATGCAATATTATTTTGCAAAAAAAAAGCACACTTTCACCAAAAAAAGGATCATCTTTCACAATGTGACATTTAGTAGTTGCCAACACGCCTATTATATTCTTTCCATCCAAAGCACCATCCTATAAACAGAAAATGCCAGACTTTGTATAACATTATTGCCTTCATGCACCTTCTATAAACTATCCTACTACCTATAATTAGCTGTTCTTCCGGTTTATTTTATAGTACATTAAGTGCTATTTCTTAGTGTAAGCAACTGCTTGCCCATCTGTATATTTCCTAAACTACTTCCTGGTTGTTATGTTGACAATCAAAATGTAGACAGGTCAAAATGTCAACTTTTGCGTACTATGTTTATATTTCAGATATATTACATATATTATTACATTACTGATTTTTTTTTTTACAAGCCACAAGTTCCATTTTAATTCAAAGGCATCTATTGAATACATAGTCATAATTCTGCTTTGAGACTTTATAGCTTAATAGCTTGTTTATGAAAAAATGCAACATAAGCAAAGATATTAGAAGTAGAGAACATGCCTGTTGTTTAGTTAATATTTTTATCCAGTCATTTAGTGGACAATTAACAACAATGTTGCAAATGACAGGTCTGAAGATGAACTAGAATCTAGCAAAGTGTAATAAACTTAATCCAGGATAAACCCTATTGGAATAAAAGAGGTACAAAGTGGTATACTGTTTTGCATCCAGAAAAATATTGGCTTCTTTTACATGTGGTCCACATTTTACATACTGAGCTAGAAAATGCTTGTCCGAAATCTAAACCAACCACTAGTTCCATTTTAAATCCTGATTTACAGACTATACATAATCGTTCCAACCAGTACCTGATCCATATATGTCATACTACATGAACAAACACTTTAGGAGGGATTTCACTGGAAGTCAATTAACTCAAAGTTGTAACCAGAATATTTAGTTCCTGGTATAAGAAGGAAAATTCAGCTCCCTCAACCGTAACCAAATTAAGACTGCACCCCTTCAGTGTCCTGGATAGCTGCCTTTTACACACCCCTCTAGATAGGCCACAGAATTAACCTTAAAGCAAGTCTTTGGAGTGTTGAGGAAATCTGCACTAATAATGAAGAAAGTATAATTCAACCATCTCTTGTTACTGTCCTCATGAAGGTGGATAATTTCAAAATATCCTCCCACAGGCAAATGTAAAGAATAAAATTAAGAATGAACCTACTAGGGGGCAACATGGTGATCAGAACTGAAGTGGTGAGTTTGATTCCCAGACAAGGCCATATCTGTGTTTACTTTGTATGTTCTCCCTGTGTGTACTTGGATTTCCTTCCACAATCCAAAATATGCTAGTATGTTAAATGGCCACTGCCAAAATTAACCGTATTATAAGTGTGTGTGTTTGTGTGTATGTGTTAGAGCAGTGTTTCTCAACCTCGGTCCTCAGGGACCCCTAGCAGTGCATATTTTCCAGGTCTCACTGCTGGAGCACAGGTGTGTTCATTACTAACTGACACATTTTAAAAGCTCCACAGGTGAGTACTCATTATATCACTTGTGATTCTTTAAGAAAAGCTAGAAAATATGAACTGTTAGGGGTCCCTGAGGACTGAGGTTGAGAAACACTGTGTTAGAGTTTTTAGCTATAATGGGGTATAATGTGAATGACAAATATTCTTTTTAAACCACAATGGTATAAATAAACAACAATATCAACATGAATAATAATAATAATAATAATAATAATAATAATAATAATAATACATACCCTCCAACATGACCCATGTTAAGTACAAAATACTCTGGACCTCAGTTTCCAACTGTCAGTTACCATGGTAACCACCTTTGCTTTGTTGAAGAGATAAATCTTTTTTTAAAATATCAGTTAACTCAGTGTTCCCCAACCTCAGTCCTCAGGGACCACTAACAGTCCATATTTTCTAGGTTTCCTTAAAGAATCACAAGTGATATAATGAGCAGCACCTGTGGAGCTTTTAAAATGTGACAGTTAGTAATGAACACACCTGTGCTCCAGCAGTGACACCTGGAAAACATGCACTGTTAGTGGTCCCTGAGGACAATAAATCTTTAAATATCAGTTAACTCAGTGTTCCCCAACCTCAGTCCTCAGGGACCACTAACAGTCCATATTTTCTAGGTTTCCTTAAAGAATCACAAGTGATATAATGAGCAGCACCTGACCTGTTTTTAAAATGTGACAGTTAGTAATGAACACACCTGTGCTCCAGCAGTGACACCTGGAAAACATGCACTGTTAGTGGTCCCTGAGGACTGAGGTTGGGGAACACTG
>WWET01000339.1:280841-293133 GCA_011038615.1 Limnodynastes dumerilii
GCAGTCCCTGCCTGCCTAGCAACACTAGTATACTAGTGTTGCTAGGCACAGGAAGGGACTTGATGACGCAATTTGCGGCATCAAGCCCCGTCCCGACCCCTATTTAAAGTTAAAACGATGCAGTATGAGCCAGGGGTCGGAGCCTAATGACGCGATTTGCATAACCCACGTCATTAAGCCCCGTCCCCTGCATGCGTCACTAGCTTCTCTCCGGGATCTCCTGGAGGGAAGCTGCCAAAAGTCAGCAACCATGTTATTAATATTATAAATCACATTTAGGGCTCTAATTACTGTTTCCATAGTGATCGATGCTCAGTGCACATCTCACCATCGGCCCGTACTACTGAACACAGGCCGGCGATTCATAATATGAAAGTGTTGGAGTGGAGTCTCTCACATTTTAAAGAACGCCAACCAAAGATGGAGTTGTAAAAGGAATTAGAGGGTTCTCTCTACAAACTTCCTTTTTTTATATGAACAAGAAACACAATTGATTAGCATCCGTCAGGAACTCGCTGTGCACGTGCAATGTTTCTCCTGTCCTCCCAACAGGGTCATGGCGCACACCCAGGACACTGTCTATACTTACCAAATATGGCGTCCAGCTTGCATCTCTTGGTGGGACTTTGCTGGAAATTTGAGTATCCATAAATATCAATTTTATGTTAGCCAGGCTCACCACAAGGAGAAACCAACTTGGCTAGCGTTAATATAATAATAATAATTATTATTATTATTTGTAAAAGTAAAGTTGGTCAGTATCTGTGTGCAATAAGCAAAAGTAAAGTATTTTCCCTCCATGGGTGTGGAACTTCCGGTCCGAGGGCCGTTTAAGGCCTGCAAAATCATTTGGTCTGACCCTTCACAGCTGGGACTTGAGTGGGGCTGTGACTTGGCTTTCGGATGTACTCTCCAGAGCTCTGGTAAACCAGGCGCAAAATCACTTTGCCCACTTCCAGCACTCCAGAGGTAAGGGCTGCATGGCACGGCCAGGTCGTGCAGGCATCGTGCGTCCCTGGTGGCAGCTGGCACCCTGAAATTCTCCAAATTCCCGGATCCTGATCAAGAAACTCTCATTGTGGAGCAACCTGCATGTGGTAGCAGCTGGATTTCCAGAACGCTGTTGCCATTTTCTTCCAAAGCTCACCTTAGGGGTAAGTTCATTATATTTTTGACCAAATCTACCAGGCTAAGTTGATAATTTTGTATGGCACATGAATGATGTCATAAATATCCAATGGGCCGAAAAAAGATTCCCCACCCCAATATAAAGAATAAAATTAATTTGATTCCCCCTGAAACTCAGCATGGTTGTGCCCAAATGTAACTTTCCACCTGATTTTCTCTTCTTTCCAAACTCTGGATCCAGTTTATAGAACACCATAGTTTATATAACTAGTGAGAAACTCTACAGCCATTTTTATACCTTTAACTCCCTCCTTGCTTACTGCTAATGAAGTACACTATAATTATGGTTTCAGAAAGATGGGGAGACTCCAATCAGGAGTTGGAGGTGCCACACACTGGTGGAAGATTTCCCTGACAGCTAGTTAATCAGTTGCACAAGCCTCATGCTGAGATTGACAGGAAGCCCTTGCAGCTAGTTTGTGTCAAGATTGACAGGAGACCCGTGCAAGCCAATCAGCTGCACGGTTCTGCTGTCAATCTTGGTAGCCTTTCCACTTTAGCCTCAATTATCGGTCACAGCAGGAAAGGTGAATAGCACTGTTGGGACCTTTCCCTAATGGAAAATCATCCTGTTTATCAGGTCCCTTACTACTATGAGCAATATTTAATGTAGTGTATGGCCAGCTTTACCTGTCCCCAGCAATCTCCCTGCATACTCTAGCTTTACAAGGATCTTGAGGCATCCTCTCTTCATACCGAGTTTTAAATATTATGTATAAGTAGCTCCAAAGTGTAAGACAAAAGTGGAGACAAACAAGTTATGAAGGAAAACTTGGAAAGCTATAAAAATAGAAACTCAGCACAAAAGGATTATTATGTTATTTCTAGAGGCTATAACAAATTAAATTGTAATATTTTTATTATCAATAATTGGTTTAAAGGAGTTACATAATAGGCATGCTTGTGGTTTTATTTGTTGAGTAACCACCAAATGAGATTTAATCAGCATATCAAAATATAACATTCACATGGATTTAATTTTGACTGCCTTTCAAGCCCTCATACTGCTAGCTGTGCTGCCCATCTCAATATTGTAGATATTTTATTATAAAAGTATACTTTTACTATGTATCTTGGTGGTTACAGACTGTAATTTACCACTTTTCTCCCACCCCATACCCCCTTTTCTACAAGTAAAAAAAAAATAGCCGTGACTATGCCTATGTTTAGCTAAGAAGAGATCCCAGTGTGGTTAGCACATGCCAGGCAATGGAAAGAGGACTATTTTTCAGGAGCTGTTTATAAGTCTCTGGAAGATGAGCAGAGGGCCTAGTGTCAGACCAGAGTAGATAAGAGTATCTGCAGGGGAAGCAGTGGCACATCAAGTGGGGGGTTTCTGGTAGCCCATTGAAAAAAAATCTCCCCAAAAGGGTCATGGCTTCTCTGGTGGCACCAAAACGGTGTGGCTTTATGGGTGTAACTAAAAGGGGCGTGCCTTTTGTGGCCATGTGGGGCAAATTAATTTAGAAACAGCAGAGGAAGATGGTACTGGCCTGCACTGCAATAGGTAAGCAGGTGGGGATGGCGATTGGGTGGCTGCTAATAATAAAGACCCTTAGGGTAGTGGACAAGCCTCCCTGACTCTCCTGACTCCTCTATTGGAGGAGGAAACTTGCAATAGACAAAGATGTATCCGACGCTCCCAAAGAACTCCCACAAATAGCTGAGTTGAGACAATGTAATATTTAAAACAATATCATATTTATTAAGAATATAGTGAATTAAATAAATTAATGCAAATAAAGGTATGTTCATTACATAATATTAGGGGACTGGAAATGGCACATACTATAATATAATGGGATATATTAGGGGTCTGGGATTAGCACACACTGTTATATAATGGGATATATTAGGGGTCTGGGATTAGCACATACTGTAATATAATGGGATATATTAGGGGTCTGGGACTAGTACATACTGTAATATAATGGGATTTATTAGGGGTCTGGGATTAGCACATGCTGTAATATAATGGGATATATTTTGGGTCTGGTTTTTTCCACATTTTGTTATGTTACAGTCTTATTCCAAAATGGAATACATTCATTTTTTCCCTCAAAATTCTACACACAATACCCCATAATGACAATGTGAAAAAGTTTTTGGGAGAATTTAGCAAATTTATTAAAAATCAAAAAACCAAAAACTCACATGTATATAAGTTCACAGCCTTTGCTCAATTCTTTGTTGATGCACCTTTGACAGCAATTACAGCCTCAAGTCTTTTAGAATATGATGCCTCAAGCTTGGCACACCTATCTTTGGGCAGTTTCTCCCATTCCTCTTTGCAGAACCTCTCAAGGTCCATCAGGTTGGATGGGAAGCGTCTGTGCACAGCCATTTTCAGATCTCTCCAGAGATGTTCAATCGGATTCAAGTCTGGGCTCTGGCTGGGCTACTCAAGGACATTCACAGAGTTATCCTGAAGCCACTCCTATGATATCTTGGCTGTGTGCTTAGGGTCGTTGTTCTGCTGAAAGATGAACCATCGCCCCAGTCTGAGGTCAAGAGCGCTCTGGAGCATGTTTTCATCCAGGATGTCTCTGTACATTGCTGCATTCATCTTTTCCTCTATCCTGACTAGTCTCCCAGTTCCTTCCACTGAAAAACAACCCCACAGGATGATGCTGCCACCACCATGCTTCACTGTAGGGATCGTATTGGCCTGGTGATGAGCGGTGCCTGGTTTCCTCCAAACATAACGCCTGGCATTCACACCAAAGAGTTCAAACCAGATAATTTTGTTTCCCATAGTCTGAGAGTCCTTCAGGTGCATTTTCGCAAACCCTTAGGTGGGCTGCCATGTGCTTTTTACTAAGGAGTAACCATCTTGATCACCTCCTTGACTAGGGCCCTTCTCCCCCGATTGCTCAGTTTGGATGGCAGGCCAGCTCTAGGAAGAGTCCTGGTTGTTCCGAACTTCTTCAATTTACGATGATAGAGGTCACTGTGCTCATTGGGACCTTCAAAGCAGCAGATATTTTTCTGTAACCTTCCCCAGATTTGTGCCTCGAGACAATCCTCTCTTGAAGGTGTACAGATAATTCCTTTGACTTCATGCTTGGTTTGTGCTCTGACATGCACTGTCAAGTGTGGGACCTTATATAGACAGGTGTGTGCCCTCCAAATGATGTCCAATCAACAGAATTTACCACAGATGGACTCCAATTAAGCTGTAGGAACATATCAAGGATGATTAGTATAAACAGGATGCACCTGAGCTCAATTTTGAGCTTCATGGCAAAGGCTGTGAATACTTACGTACATATGAGTTCTTGTTTTTTTGATTTTCAATAAATTTGCAAAAATCTTCAAAAACTTTTCACATTGGCATTATGGGGTACTGTGTGTAGAATTTTGAGGGGAAAAATAAATTTATTCCATTTTGGAATAAGGCTGTAACATAACAAAATGTTGAAAAAGTGAAGAGCTGTGAATACTTTCCGGAGGCACTGTAAATAGGATATAATAGGTGTCTGGGAATGGTATACTATATACCAGGATTCGAAGTGAGAGGGTTTAGGGTTTATCACTTCTCCCACTGATTTTATTGAAAAGCTGTAAATCTACATTCACTTCTATTATTTCTTTATTTTTATGCCACCACTTCTAAAGTTTCACTTTATATATACTGCTATGTACCGTATATAGTGTGCCATTCACAAAAACTAATATAAACCACCTATTTTATAGTGCATGCCATAACTAGACCTAATATATCACCACATGTACTTTATGTAGTGTACCATTTCCAGACTCATAATATATCCCACATGTATTACACGCACTGGAAAACCCCCTTTCAAAATCCTGAGTTTGCCACTGCAGGGGAGACAAGCTACAATATGAAGGCTTCTTGGAGGAGAGTTTTTTATGAATCAATAGATGGACAAAGATATCTATTTTAAAAGATTTCTAGCACTGCAGTAGTGTAGTGTGAATGGTCCCACTACAAGTTTGATTATTTTGTTCTGCCATTGACCATTTACAATCAGTAGCATGTTGATGATATCTGATGGTCACAGGCACTGCTATGAGAACAGCACATGCTAGACATGCCGTTCACACATGGACATTGTCTATGCAATGTAAGATACAGTAGGAGGACAAAAAGGAGGGTTTAAGAAGAGATTTGTTTTGTGTATTCCATGTCATAAAGAAGTGCACCATATTGTTTCTTCTTAAATGACTATACACTTATACAATCTTCATCCAATCTGTCCTCCCACAGTCCTGTGAGACTGATATTAGACATGACCACTTATAATAACCAATCCTGGAAGCCTGGCTATGTCAAATTATTTTTAAACCTGCTTAAAAATCAGGAAATCTGATTGCCAATCCCCAGACCAATTTACAAGTGTGTACGCTTCCACAACTGCTTTATCCAATCCTGCTCCCGATTCTGACATCATGCAGTGCCACCTTTGTGTGTGAGTGACAGGTGGTCTGGTGAACTTTGGAATAGTGTTTACAGTTACAGGATCCTTTAAGAAGATGGTTTCAGCAGATGCAGGTCGGAGGTCTTCTGTAAACTTGGACAAGTGTGTGTTATGGTTTGAGTGTAGTATCTTCTATCTTGTATAAACCGTCTGGTCTGGAGTTGGATCTAAAGAGGTTAGGACAAGTGTCGTTTTACAGTAAGTCATAGAGCTAAATTACTAACTGCGGAAAAGGAAAATTGGAGATGTTGCCCATAGAAACCAATTAGATTCTAGCTGACATTCGCTAGTATATAATAGGAAAGTGAGAGCTAGAATCTGAATGATCTCCACTTTTCCTTTTTCCTTATCCATAGTCTAGTAAATCTGGCACATAGTGTTAGTTGATAAAATAATGTCAGTGTAGCTTTAATTAGCCAGTGTTATATTTACAAGTTTATAATTATGTTTGCCTCTTCCAATACAATCCTGATGGCTGTCTTTACTTCCAAATTCTTAACAGCCACTTATAAAAAAAAACCCTCCACATATACATGGCTTATTCTTCAACTCTTTATAGTGGTTGGTTCCTCTCCCAGAAGTTTTAAGTGAGTCAAGGATAAGGATAAGTCGTTAAGCAGTAAAATGAATTCATTCACAAATCATGGTAACAACTGGCAGTAACTGACCAATTGCAAAGGAAGCAGAAAATGTAGACATTAAATTTGTGCATTATTTGTCTGGGACAAACATTGCCTTTCTTCATTATTTAGAAATAAATAAGGATATTATGTAAGGTACACTTATACCTGTATAGAATATCAGGTGGTATTATTGAAAATCGATAGTCCTCCCTTCAGGGGTGATCAAGCCCTAAAGGAACTAATCCTATAAATCGAAACTTGGATGGAATTGGTACTGTATAAATTGCAATGTTCCAAAAACATTAGCTAGTGTATAACTTGCTCCGTTGTTCTCCGTTACTGCAAACTCAATAGTGGTGTTACCGATAATAACATAAAGGGTACTTTACCAATTGACCTTTGCGCTGATAGAACGTTTTAGTCCTCCGTCCGAGTCAACCACGGCTAGCGGGTGTTCAGGCCGCCAGAACCGAGGGTCTCAGGACGCCAAACTCACGTGTTGGTAAACAGCTTCTGCCGGATGGTAAGACAGATGGTACACACGGTAATTCTTTCCCCACGGATTGTAGCGTTGGTGAGCGCTCACGTAATATATCAATGCAGGTACTTTTCTCTTAAAGTGACAGGTGCAGCGGAGTTAAAAAAGTAGAAAAGTAGAAATTGTGCTAGTAGAGACTGGAACGGATTTGTACCAGAATTAAAAGGCCTTCCTTACGCGTTTCATTCCTTATGTGTTTCATTCCACCTGGGAATTTCATCAAAGGAGTAATAGGCGATGAATGAAAAAGAGGCTCCATTGCTCTCTTAAGTAGTGCCAATTAATTAGACACTCCCAGAAGTTTTAAGTGAGTCAAGGATAAGGATAAGTCGTTAAGCAGTAAAATGAATTCATTCACAAATCATGGTAACAACTGGCAGTAACTGACCAATTGCAAAGGAAGCAGAAAATGTAGACATTAAATTTGTGCATTATTTGTGTCTGGGACAAACATTGCCTTTCTTCATTATTTAGAAATAAATAAGGATATTATGTAAGGTACACTTATACCTGTATAGAATATCTAATTCTATCTAAGATAGATGCCCCTCCTTATGTCTTCTGTAAGTTCTTCCCTCCCACATATTTTGTTAGCCCACGTGAGCAGGGCCCTCCATCCTAGTGTTGTTCCTTCCTCCTCCACTTCCCCCTCACTTCATACCCTCTTGTCCCCTTCTGCTACCCTTTTACCCCCACCTGGTGGCTCCCTCTCAACCTCCCACTGCGCTCTATCCCCTGCTCCCTGATCTTCCAATCTTGACACCTCGCATTTTGCCTTGTGTTCTGTGCTTGATTCACTTTATGCTTGTGATATTTCTATAGTCATATTCTTTTTAATATATACTATGCTGTCCATCCCTACCCTGTATGTCTGTACTGTATTTTGTTGTATTTTGTACGGCGCTCCGAACACCTAGTGGCGCCTTATAAATAAACAATAATAATAATAATAATAATAACAAGATGTTATGAGGAAAAAATATATAAAGAATGAAAAATTATGGTGTACTAGCACATTTTAGTTGTTTGCCTAGTAAATTCCAGCAAATCCCTCTTTTAATGCCTTCCCAACACCTCCCCCCACCCTATTATAACCTTTTTTACTTACTTAATAGTGGCGGCGGCAGGGAGCTCCCAGTACCACCGCTGCTGCCGCTGCATTCAGCACCTTACTTCTGTATTCCACAACTTTCTGCCACATCCAAGATGGCACCGGGGGGGTCCTTCCCATGTATTGGAGGACCTGCCGTCACCATCTTGAATGTGGCAGAAGGTGCTAAATGAAAAGGTAAGGTTCTGAATGGGAATATGGTTACAGCAGGTGTTAGGAAGATGCAGAATACAGAGGTAAAAGTTATTTAGACTTGGGCTAGAAAACACCACCTCTCTACTCTAATACTGCTTGCAACAGATGAAATATGTCTCCCCTGAAATCAACATGGTTTTGCCCAGGAGTAACTTTTCTCTCTTATTTTCCATCTCTGAATCTGATCCATAATCACTATATTTCAATTTATTCATGAATTCAATTATTCATCAATTTATTCAATTACCTGCACCTTTCCATTTGTGTTCATATGTACATGTATGCATTAATGATGTGCATTTTGGTACTGCAAGCTTGACAACTCAGTTTGAAATTATGTATTATTTTGCTAGGAGACCTTACTGCTTGTACACTACTTGTATTATCATATAAGAAATCCTCAGCTGCAAGTACCCATAGAGAATATTTTCTGTACAGCAGTGCTCAAAGTGGGCCGGTATACAGCGGTATGGCATTCCGGCACTTCTGTGAGTCGGCTCGGAGTAAGAATACAGCTGCTCATAGAATTATAAGATTCTGTGAGCGGCTGTATTTTTACTCAGTGCGGCCTCATAGAGGACTGCTGATAGAGCTCAATGTGTCGCTGGGAGCTTTGCGCCCATTGACAGATCTGGCTGTGCTTTGCACTGCCGCAGCTCTGATCAGAAGACGCAAGCGTGACCTAAGGTCACGTGAGCATCATTAGCCTGCAGAATGCACGCAGTGAGGGAGAAAGCCAGAAGAGAGACAGGAAAGGTAAGTTATTTTAGAAAGTATATGGGGAATGGGGATTTAGAATAGGGGAGTGGGAAGCTGGACATAAAAAGGGCAATAAGGCTGAATGGACATATAGAGGGGAAATAATTCTGGCTAAACACAGAATGAGGGGCAATAAAGTGGGGAGCAATAAGGATGGCTGGACACAAAGAGGGAAATAAGATTGGGCAAACTGAAGGAGGGGACAATAAGGCTGACTGCACACAAATAAAGTGGGTGGCAATAAGGCTGGCTGGACACAGGTGGGGCAATAAGAATGGTTTGACAAACAAGGAGGGGACAATAACACTGACTGGACACAAATAAAGTGGGGCAATAAGGCTGACTGGGCACACAAAAATAGGGCCAATAAGGCTGGTTGGACAAATAGAAAGAGGGGCAATAAGACTGCCTGTACACACAGAAGGAAGGGGCAATAAGGCTGGCTGGGAACACAAAAGGAGAGGCAGTAAGGTTGGATGGACAGAAGAAGGGGACAATTAGGCTGACTGGACACAAATAAAGAGGAGGGCAATATGGCTGACTGTACACATGAGTAGGGGTTATAAGGCTAGGTGGACAACACATAAAGAGGGGGCTATAAGACTGGTTGGACAAACAGAATGTGGGGACAACAAGGATGACTGGACACAAATAAAGAGGGATGATAAGGATGGCTGGACACAGAAGGAGGGGGGCAATAAGGCAGGCTGGGCACATAAAAGGAGGGGCAATTATGCTGGTTAGACAAACAGAGGGAGGGAACAATAAGGGTGACTAGACACAAAGAGGGCACAATAAGGCTGGCTGGACACAAAAGGAGAGGGCAATAAGGCTTGTTGGACAAACAGAAGTAGGGGACAATAAAGATGACTGGGCACATATAAAGAGGGCACAATAAGGCTGGCTGGGAACAGAAGAAGGTGCAATAAGGTTGGGTGGACACTCATAAAGAGGGGGCTATAAGACTGTTTAGACAAACAGAAAGAGGGGACAATGAGGCTGATTGGACACAAATAAAGAGGGTGCAATAAGGCTGGCTGGACACAGGAGGGGACAATAAAATTGGGTAGACAAACATAAAGACGGGGCTATAAGACTGGCTGGACAAAGAAGGGGTAATACGATTGGCTGGACACACAGAAGGAAGGGACAATAAGGCAGTCTGGGCACACAAAAGGAAGGGCCATAAGGTTGGTTTGACAAACAGGAGGGGACAATAAGGCTCGCCAACCCCTAGAAACAGCCCTGTGGGGGAGCGATCATTATTTTTCCCTAGCGGTGACCAGATCATTCAATTAAACATGAAGCACTCAGTGTAGAAATCATGACCCACATGACATGTACACAATGGGCCAGATCCAGGCCTAAGTGCAGTTTAAGTACGATCTTGTAGTGTATTTACGTGATCATAGGTGCACTCCCCTCGAACGCACGTAATTTACTTGATTTATGAGTACAAAACCCTAACTTAACTTTTCCTTGCAAAAGTACGGTCGTACGTAGAAGATTGTCGCACATAATGGCCTAACCCGGCCCATACTGTACAACTGAAATTCCTCCCTCCGCCTACAGAGCGTATTTCCGGCTGTCATAAGGATGATCCACCCCATTGTACAAATTTACGAGGAAGGTGCGTACGATTAAAGTTACGACGCTTCTGTGTGCATGCGCAGTACATACAAAAAGTCGAAACAAGTGGCTAGCGTAAATACGTTTTCGTAATGAACTCTGGATCTGGCTCAAATTGTGATTACAATTGTTGACCTGTTTACTTTGCCAAATTCAAGACACATCTGGTGCTGAAATTTCCATACCCCCACTTCTAGATTTCCACTTTGAGCATTGCTGCACGGTGTGACTGTAAACACATCTTTACACATAAAAAGGTACGCGACATGTTCAACGCAAAGAAAATTAGATTTTTCTGCATACTTACCCATTCATTATTTCCGAAACCACCGCCACAGACCCGCCGCACTGGGCTGGACAAACGAGTGTAGAAGGGGAGTCTTAGGGTGAGGCTACGGGAAAAGAAGTCTTAGATTTAGGCTGCTGGAAGTGGAATCTTAGGGTTAGGCTGTGGGGAAGGGAGTCTTAAGGGTAGGCTACAGGGAAGGGAGTCTTAAGCAGGGTACACAATTGGGCTTTTTCATGCAATTATCATTCCAATTACCCAATAAATTAGTGTTTGGAACAATATCATGTAAGTGTGTAGCCATGATGCCTGATCGTTGCAAAGTACTCAATATCGTTTAAAATCATTTTCATTCAGGTATAATTTTAGACGATAATGATGCCTGATGTCTGCTTCTATCTGTAGAGTGTACTGTCAAGTACTCAACGATTCAGAAGACAATCTTTTCAGTTTGGACAGAGCAATTATCAGCTGCAGAATTGGGAGTAATCTCTGTAACGATGTCAGATGGTTACAGAAAGTAACAGTGTGTAGGGTCAGGCTGTGGGGAAGGGTGGGTTCAGGTCAGGCTGCAGGAAAAAAAAAGTCTTAGGGTCAGACTGTGGGGAGGAGAGGGTTAGGTTTAAGGTAATAGAAGGGGGGGAGGGGTTAAGGTGAGGAATAGGATAAGGGGCCATATTCAGAGATCCGTCTGGCGTTCGGATCGCAAATATACGCACGGACGGAGCAAGTAACACCCACCAAAAACCCAGTCACTCCCCTTGCTAATACGCATGCGCAGTTTAAATGTACCTAAAAATACGCACGGAAAATGAAGAAAAAACGGATCTCTGAATATGACCCAAGGTTTCGGGTTGTAGAAATACTCAACGCTCGCCGGGGGATTATTACTCAGCAACACAAGAGTAATCGAATGCAGAGCCAAATTGGAATTGGCTGGTAGAAATCGGGCCTTTTGGAAAAGGGCTGTTCTGACCACCGACCCACACCCAAAGGTACCACCGCATTGACTTAAAATATAAAATCCCTTTTTCTATAGTCCTTTTATGCCCGTTGGCTGCTTCATCAAGACAGCCTTCTAGATAAGATATTTAAGCACATAAATGTGATTTATTAATATGTTTAGCAGTGCACTGCGTGAAAAAAGAAATGAGAAAAACTAAGGGCTCTATTTATAAACAGGCTTTATCACAGGAAAATGAAATCTTTGATATTTATAAACCTTGCATCGCCATGGAAAACTACAGTTTCCATGGCGATGCATGTACATATCGCATCCCCCTGCCAGCCCGTTCGTAATATTTATAAATTCTGGGAGTGGAGTTTTACACTCCAATCCCGGTGAAAAACTAACGCCAGCTCAAGCTGGTGTTAGGGGTAAGTATTCCAGCGATCTTCCCATATTCCCCTCTTTTCCTCCCCCTAATAGCTGTTATTAGGGGGAGGAATAGAGGGGCATGTGTAGAGAGACCGCTGGAATACAGCTATGTGTAGAAAGTGTAAAAAAAAAAGTAAAAT
>WWET01000339.1:300972-320990 GCA_011038615.1 Limnodynastes dumerilii
ATATATATACATACATATATATATATATATACATACACATAATATTCAAAAACTGAACATAGACATTTATAATAAATCTTTTTTTATCTACCTTCAAAAGTTTCGCAAGCTGTAGAATTAACTTGAAGTGAAGTAAGAATGAAATTCTGAATTGGTCCTAAAGATATACAAATATATATGAAATCTGTTGGGGCCGCCTTAGACTGCATCTACGCTTTGAAAAAGTCCCCAGTTGTGGGACGAAATGCGTCAGTGGGACCGGAGGCATATGACGAGTATATCCCGAAATATATTGAGACCTAACTGCTGCGACATTGTCTTGCACTTTTGGGAGAAGGAGGAGAAGAGTATTTTCATCTGCGGCCAGTGCTGCTACCACTTTCCTGAACCCTACTACCTAACCTATACGGGAGGAACCTTGCTATCAGGATCAAAACACCGGAACTATAGAAACCATCCGATCGGGATGCCGACCCGAGCCGCCTTACCCCTGACACACTGAAACCGAGAGGAGCTTGGAAACAGTTTCACAGCGGTCAGTGACGGGAAGCGACAATATCGGTAATTAACCTTTATTACTCATGGTGGTACTTTTGTTGCTCTTTATACTGACTGAATACAGTGAGCATCCTGGAATTGGATTCAAATAGCAACAGTGTTTAATTATTTCCCTGGTTTTGGCCACCCGGGGAAGCCTTTTGTTACACGCCGATATTCAGCGTGTAACAGACCTACCCTCTTCACGATCCCTGCGGCGCTAGCCTCCATCGTCGCTGACTGCGTGCCGTCACGGGGGTGTGGCGGTATGCAGATTAGCCATGTGCATATCGCGCACGCCGTGCAGCCGCTTCCCTCTGCGTGCTCTGCTTCTCTGGTTGCTAGGCAGACAGAATACTCTTACCACTCAAGCTGCAGCGCACTATGCTGGCGTAGGGGTCATAGTTCAGTTGGAGCCACTTGTTGCTGCCCTCCTATTGGTTAGTCTCCATATATAATCCCTTAATTATCACTTCCTCCTTGCCGGTTATAGCATCTGCTCCCCCTGCTTCACTCTTTATCTTGCCTCTTTATTTCTTCTGCCTAGTGCTCTATATTGTTCTTGAGTGCCCCATTGTTATCCTGCCTAGTTTCTGCCTTTTGGATCCTTTTGTCTGCCATCCCTCTCTTGCCCTTTTTGTTCATAGCCTTTGTGTGTTCACCCTTCCTCTTTCTGAAATGCCTGTTTCTGTATCCCCTTGGGTATTTCCTGCTAGTGTGATTGTGAGTGTGAGTGACCCAGTTTTGTCTAGTTAGTCTGTAATGTCCAGTCTTCCCGGTTACGTCTGTTCTGTGTTCCTTGTCGTTTGTCACAGTCCAGTCCCTTCTGGTACTACTTTTGCTACTTACCCGCTTTCTGTCATCCATTCTACTCTGTCCCATTTCCTCTTCCGAGTATCTCTAAGGGACGTATCCTGACGGGTTCCTATCAGCTTCAGTCTATCCCCAACATCTGAGGCTCTAGCGAACACTCGGTCCGACATCAGGCTCTACAATCCGGTGAGTTGCTTGGCTTCCTCTCTCTTAACTTTTGGTCACCCCGGTTCCCTGTCGGGGTAAACCTGGGGTACCCATAACACCTTTCCACTTTTCAAACTTTTTAGTAGCAATTTTAACCTTTGATGTACTGTCTCGGAAAAAACAGGGATTTAATACATAATTTGATTATTCCTAATCTACCTGGACTCAAATGCCCCGGTCCTACATGTGTCTATTTTAGATGTTCATCTAATTGTAAGTTTTTTCAAATAAATGTTAATTGTTTTAAATTGTTGCCCTTCTCCCATGCAGATTATTCAAGCCAACAGGCAATTTTATATAACTTTAAGCTCTGTACCCTTGGTTTTTCATATGAAATCTGTGTCATGCACAGAGTGGCTATCTGTTTGTTCACAAACCCCTTCCCCCAAAGAAAAGTCTGTGCATGACTCCAAGGTTGCAAAAGGAGTTGCTGCACTTGCTTCTTCTATCATTCACAGCCGAGCAGAGCAGTGAACAGGTGTGACATTGTGCCACAAGTTTGTAACATTCACTACTGTGTAGCCAGAACAAGCAGCTTCTGAAAGCCTGCCAGGTGAATGGTGTGCGGAGGACACACTGGTGTGCGCCAGCTCAGAACCCCTAATATACCAAACATGTATTACGTGTTTTCATAGTTTGCCATCTCCAGACCCCTAATTCACCCAACATTTATTACATGGTATATTAGGGTTCCGGACATGGCACACCATAGAAAGCCCCACTAGGATATATAATGGGTTACGGAATGGCACATGCTATAACATATGTTGGTTATATTATTGGTCTGTGAATGGCACAATATATACTATATATAGTGTCATTCCAAAACCTTAATATAAACTTCATATATGATATGAGATGTCATTCCCACACCCTAAATATAACCCACACGTATTACAAGCATTGGACAACCCACTTTAAAAACCTGAGTTGTCCACAGGTAATATATGTATTTACACTCAGTGCCCAGTCCACAGCTGGATGTAAAATGAACACATCCAGCAACTGAAAACACCATATAAATAGAGGGTTTAAATTCTCTGGAGCTGTGGTCTCTTCTCAGACTGCACATACAGGGCAATGTGTTCTAAGGCTTACCCAGTCAAGGTACCCAATGCGCAGAATTTATCATTTTTACAAAATATATAGTACTATATAATTCAATTACAATAAAAAATGTACAATTTTTATTTGTAAAATAGCATTCTGCCCTCACCAGAATTACAATGATTGATTTAGTATGGTAACAACACAAAACCAAAAAGATAATATATTAATACAATTTGCTAACAACAAATTCTCACTCAAAACATATCCAATTTTCCTAGACATGCCCTGTAGCTTGTTTGACTCATTTGCGAGACCACGCCCTTACTGTATATGACCCTTATTACGCCCCCATCCATAAAGCTCCTTTGATCGCAGTCAGTCATAGCTGTCTGGTGTGATCGAATCTGAATAGCCTCATTTGTGTGCAACGATACAAAAGAGATGCTACGTCTCACTCAGGATCAGTCCCTTCAGGTCTGGTCTTAGTGTAGTATATCCTAAACAAATTACTGAGGACTGATCTCCAGTTGATGGTTGTAAATAAGAGAAATATTCTGCAAGATACAAATACAATTCCGATTACACCATCCACTGTCTTTGCAATTTCATACTCATCTAAGTTTGATTTTAATCTATTTTTACCTAGTGGAACTTAGGGTCTGGTGTAATCTCACTTGATTCAATTATTGTAGGGCTGCAGGTAAGATTTTGGCATTTCCTTCTTTATATTCTTCTTAACTTTCATCATTCTAAGGTATTACAGTAGCAGTAAATTTACATATCAGAATGATGTACAATCAATTAAGAGAGCTTGGAAAACAACAGTTAATGCCTAATGCTGTACTGTGATGTGAATTATGCTTTGAACGCTAAAAGGCAAATACTGGCAATGCAAAGTTTAACGTGGAAGGATAAGATGATTGTTCTGGCATTTAAGAAATGTGGATTTTAGTTTATTGTCCTTTTTGTCACCGTGTGGTACAGGTGCCTACTAAATGTCATGAAAGATCACTATTTCAAGGATAGTAGACAACTCACTTCCCCTACTACCACCTCCTCCTCCTCTGTTTCACCACCTTACTGCATCCTTTTAATTAAAACAAATGAATTAAAATAATTAAAATAAAATATCTTTAAATATGTATAATCTACTATATTATGTAAATCGCAAATTAGTAATACAGAAACATAAAAATAGTGATTTCCACAGATCCTACCCTGGCTGTCTTTGGTCTTTAGTCATATTGTTGTCTACCCTAGACTAGAGCACACAATAAACTGGAAATATCTGTGCTTCACTGATTTTATCTCTATTGTTCTGAGCTTAATTGAACCCAATTTACTAGGTCATGTGAATGTATTGTAAAAACCAGACATCTGGCAAAGGCCCTAGAACTAGTCTTTGTCACCAACTGACTTATGGCTACAAAATTATGTTTATCCCAACATTTATTGCTGGAGCAAACAATTTACTTAATGTTTAATCAGATAGCATTTTTTTTTTTTATAATTTTTAAAAATAATAATAATAATACACTATTCTATAGCAGAAAACTTGAACCACTTTTTAGTTTACTTTTTTTAGCCATTATATAATAAAAACTGAATCAAAACTTTATTTAATCATGGCCTGACCCATGGCTGCATCACTACCATCATCCGTTCACTTTTGTGACTATTCCACAATGTTTTTGCCCCCTTACCTAACCTTCGGTTATACAGTTCCCCAACATGCAATTAGGTTCAACTGAGTCTCGCCGTGTGTGATGCCTTCAAGACAGGAAGACAAAGTTGTCCTCAGATAAAAGGCGGACCTTATGCATTCCTTATGTTTTACGCAGCTCCTGGATATCATAATATCACCGCACTTCATGAGGATTCCTGTGTTTGATGGAATGGTTAATAAGGTCATTGGTCCAGATCCCAACCTACGGCCGACAGGAGACTTACGCACGCCCATGCGTAACTACATGCATGTAAAGTGTGCGGTAGTCTGGATCTGCGCCATTGACTCTATTTCCATAATGTTTATTTTCTTATACCTGTAATCCCTTGCAGTTGTTTTATACTTCATAGGACCACTGATAATGTAGGATGTAGCGGCTGTGGTGCCTTGTGTGGCACGCCAGGTGTTGTGAGCCACAAGTGCCATCCTGCTTTGTTTACAACACCGGTAGTGGCAAAGGTCGTCAATGCCTGGTCTGGTTAGTGCAGCCCAATGCATGCAGATCCCTCCAGATTTCCTTCCCGGAGATTCAATTACATGAAAACGCAAGTTATATGATTATATGATTCCAGTTCACCAGTACAACCCCTATGGTGATTGAACTGGGACCCTCGCTCTGGTACATGCCCTGGGGGGGCCTGTTAGCCTCATTTACAGAGCTGTGACCACCATATGCAGAGCGACAACTGCCCCCTCCCACCCACACTGCCAAGAGCAGCCCTGCAGCCCACAATGCTTTCTGTAGTTACTATGAGGTGCAAGATAATTAATTCTTGATAATGGACTGTACATCTGAACATAATTGCTCTTTACCACAACATTTGGAATGTATCTAATAATAAATAACTGATATGGAAAAATGTATTGTACCATAAAACAGAAAAATAAAAGAAAAAAACAACAAACCATTCAAAAACTTTAATAATTTAATTGATGTTAAATTCTACACCCTTTTATTCTTATTAATTTATAAGCATTTGGTGAGCAGAAAGAAATGAAGTGCTCTGCGTACTTTATTATTGGCGTTCCTTTATACATGGCATTCATTATCCCAGCTGCTATATCTCATTAACAACCATTTTGCTCTAGTGCCAAACTTTGCAGTGTTGACACTAAAAAGATTCAGGTAGATGCTGCCATCAACTGTGGCAACAGGAAACACTCTGTACACCAAACACAGAGAAACAGCAGCTGCCAAAGTGTTACCAAAAGAGCATTGTGATAGCTGCTCATGTTTGCTGTCCTCTCACTGCTATTATGCAGGAGGCATCATGTAAGTAACTACTGTTAGAACAGTACAATAAGCACACAAGTGTAACTTCATTATTTCTTCAGTATTTTTTTTAAAAAGAAATGAACAAAACACTGTCCCTGATTTGGATCTCTGTGGGACTTACGTGCACAGGAGATCAGTAATTAAGCACAAAGCAGGGGAGTGCACACCTCCTTCTTACAGAGTGACCAGAACCCTACCTTAACTTTACTGCATGGATCTGTGTCCGCACTGACACAGATTCACGGGGAACTGCTTCTCCCCACCCCCGAAGCTTTATTAGCACACCTAACCACACGTGTGGTGGGGTTTTCGCTTGCAGAATTTAAGGGCTGGCCCCTTCCATGTTATTTCTTCCATACGGAATCCCTTACATGTAACATCTGTCGCACGCATGCACCAATGTTACTTGTCAAGGGGACTTACACAAGAGACTTGCATAAGTCCCCTTAAGCACACATTTCTTAATCTTCTCCATTGTATTAAGATTTTCCCAGGATAAGCTGGTGTGATGCATGCTGTGCTATGGCTGTTTTTATTTTAAAGCAAGAGAATGAATGTTATAACCCTTTCATATCGCCGCCCCAGCAATATCCTGGGTCTGTGAACCAGGGATATTGCCGTGTCAGCAGATGATCCCAAGGGTTGACCCAGGAAATTCCGGGACCTGGGTCTGCCCTGTCAGTAGTGTGTGTCAGTTGTTTACTATTGCTCTGGCAACACTTTCTGTGCTACTTTCTGTGCTACCCGGGTTGAAAAACCATTCACACTGTGTTTCCCTACCTGGGTCGGACCCGGTAATAACCCTTCTTTTGTCCCGGGTCCAATTCCCAGGTCATTAGACCAGATTAGAGGCATCCGGACCCTTTCACACTGTGCCTTGACCCGGGTTGTGGCGGTTTGCCCTGCCAACAACATTTTATAACATATTAGTAATTAAATTCCTCTATATGTTGTTTTATTTTTCACTTATTAAACACCAATTTGGCCTCTTCTCCTTTCATTTAGATATAACCACATTTAAAATATTAACTTTAATATCCTCTTCCAAGTTTATCCATTTTAAACAAGATTGGTTGTATCAAATCTTTTGTGTTTATAATATATACTACAACATTGGCAAAGACAGAGATTTTGACTAATTTGTACCCTTTAGTATGGTGTCTTTAGTTCCATTTATGAGCAGGGCAGCTGTGGTATGGTGAGGACATGGAGATATATTAAACTAAATTAATGGATCATGGGTCAGAAAAAACCCAACTGATGGTTCATATGTAATTGTAGAGAGATAGTTTTAAGCCTTGTGGTTATGATATTGAGGAGATGTCAATATTAAGTGAATGTATGCAGTATTATAATACACAGGGATAAGTATGCTTTACGTACCTGTGGAAGTCTAAAATTACACAAGGTAGAGGGGAGTGCATGCCCCCTTCACTCCCCTCTATTGGTATTAGTTCTGGAAACTTAACATATCCAGAAAACTACCTTAACTTTTACGCAATGATCTGTGTCCATACGGATGGGGATCAATGCTTAAGTGGTCTTCCCCGCCGCTGACCCTTCATTTGCATGCCTTTCCTCGCCTATATGGTGGGGAAAGGACCTTCTAATGTACGGAATGAGTTCCAGTTGGCACGCACATGTGCCAATGTTACTTGTCAGGGAACCTACACATATGACGTGCATAAGTCCTCTGATGTTATTAGTTCTGGATCCGGTCCTATGTGTTTAACCATCCAGTTATCTGTTAGTTACAAAAGACCCCTGTTTGCTAGATTTATGAACTTCTAACAAGTAAGAAGTTCAGGACCTCTATTCTATGATTCTCCTAACTTAAATGTCAATATATAGATTATCACCCACTACAAGCAATGTGGATCGCATCTAAGAGTCAATCGACACTTCAACTTTGATCCCAGGTAATGTGTTTTGATTTATCACAAGGACATCACCTTAAACTTTCCAATATCTACAGTCAGAGTGATATAACCTATTGATTATAGTCTGATTATATCTCTATAGTAAGGGTTTTTAGGTTCAATAATAATTTTCTATTTTAAAGACACTTTTTTTTTCTCCGTAGCCTATCCTGAATTTCAAATATTTAACTCTTCTTATTTACCTTCTCCATAAGTAAATATATTATAAATTATAACTAAGGCATCAGATCTTAAATTATAAAATAGTAATGGTTTGAATGTTCTTGTATATTTTGGCAGTTTGTTTTCTCATTCATCCTCCTTAAAACATAATCATAAACAGATAATGTCAGATCCAGACTTAAGTGGAAAAATCGGCACTCACTGGACTGGATCCAGACTTCAGTAGGAGCTTGAAAATAAGAGAGGAAAGTTACTCCTGGGCTAAACCATGTTGATTGCAGGGGAGTCATATTTCATCTGTTGCAAACAGTATAAGAGTTGAGAGGTGATGTTTCCTATCCCAAGTCTAAATAACAGTGTTATAGTAAAGCTGGTCAGTATCTGTGTGCAGCAAGCAATTCAAAGATATATATAAAGATGCATGTAAAGAATACAATTAACTTGACTCACCCTGAAATCAACATGGTTTAGCCCAGGAGTAACTTTCCTCTTAATTTCAAGCTCCTTCATAAGTCTGAATCCAGCCCACAGAGTTTAAAATTTGCATGTAAGAGGTCAATGCACTTCAACGACGTTCCCCTCTTACAAACAGATTTGGATGACTTCTGTGGTTATAACCCTTCCTTACCTTCTCCTGATGGATCTGTGTGAGTACTGGATGCACGCTCGGTCGGATGTAATGAGCATGTGTTCTTATAATCTGACCCTAAATTAAGAGCTATACTGGCTTTAAAATTACCACAGGCAATGGCTATTCATCATCTAAAAGACTTCACTTCCCCACTAATTAAACTTTTTTCTTGCCATACCTATGGCCACATCTTTATTTAATAAAGTCAAAGTTTATTTCACCGGTGAACAGCTGATCAGTGTGCGCAGTCAGGGGACATCGGCGTCTGGGTCTCTGTGTCTCCTTCAGTGCTCCCGCAGGGTTCTTGTTCTCACAGTGCACCTAGAGGAGGTCTTCTGACTTGCTCCCGGGTGTGCTGTCACAGATGTCAGTCCTCAGCTGGTATGGGATGGTCAGTCTCCATTGCCTATGTGCCAGGCAGCTGGAAAAGCTGGTGTCTAGGATTCCTGGTGGTTGTCAGCAGTCAGATGTTAATGGCTGGATCAGCTGGACGGAATGGAATAGTTCCCGCTGCTTGATCAAGAGGGGTTTAAAAGCCTTTGAAAGGAGGAGGGGGTAATTGGGGGGCAGTCTCAGGGTTAATTAATGGGATTAAACTATAATCAGGAGGAATTGTAGTGATATAATGTGGCCACTAGTGGGCCCTTGGATAGACAAGGGGGACTGATAACACAAGACCGTAGTCACACTTAAGAATGCTTTTTGTTCTTAATTATATGCAAAAAGTAGTGTGCAGACTCTCCTGACACGCCCTCGGTGTTCAGCTTCTTAACCGACTTACGAATGCTATAGTGCTACCTTATATTTAGGTTTGTAGTTGTGTACGTATGGTGGCTAATGATGAACGTTTTTGCCTAATCGTTGCCCAGATTTTCACATTTAAGTGCCTCCCTCCACCCACTCTACTTATCTTCATTCTTAATTTTTCCCGACACGCCCTTTCATTCTTAAGTCACTATGAACTTTGAAGAAATAGGTTTGTAGTGGTGATTCAGAGCCCTCCCGTTGTTAGGTCCAACATAAATTGCGTACATTAAGTTGCTATGCATGCGCAGTATATCCCTTCTAAAATACACACACCTAAAAAGCCGCAAATTTTTAATTGTGAATCAGGTGCACAGTGAAGGAACAAATAGAATCATATTACAGGGTTCTGGGAAGAGCCAAAATAAGGGATAAAATTGAAAATATTATTTAGCTTTACGTAAGGAGTGGCGTGAGATCAGTGTCTATATTTAAACCTTGAGGCTGAGTGGTTTTAAGTTGAAAGATCCACTTCAATTCAGTTTTATTAATGTGTCTGAGTCTATCCCCACCTCTCCAATCTTGTATAACTGTCTCTATGCTGGTAAATCTGAGACCAGTGGTGTCCTAGTTGTGGAACTTCAGAAGACACTATGGGCTGGATAGCCTTTGCGTACGTTTCGTATATGCTCCCCCATCTTTTCTTTGAGGGTCCTGGTGGTTCATCTTATGTATTGAAGATTGCAAGGGCAGGATAGGAGGTAAGCTACAAACCTAGTGTTGCATGTGATGGTATCTTGGATTCTGTATTCCTTATTAGTTATCTGTTATGTAAAGGGGCCTGGTGCTGTTGTATTTCCTAGTTTTACATCCAACACATAGCTCCAATGAAAGAAGCTGTTCTGTCACGTTCGAGGGGTTTTTGGGATCGGACCAACAGTGTTGGTTTAAAGTGAAATTGAGCAGGTTTAATAACAGATGGGAGCATACAGGAGTAATGATGGTAAATAGTCCCAAGGGGGAAGGGGGGTAACCATGCAGGATAAATGATAGTCCATAAGCAGATAAGTTGTGGTACAGGTAAATAAGTTCGTAAATAGATATGCTGTGGAATAGGCAAATGAGTCCGTAAATGGATGCTGTAGAACAGGCGAATGAGTCCGTAATTAGATGCACTGGAGAGTGCGGGTGAGGCTTAATAGAGATGTCCGGATAACAGGAGGTGGAGTCGGTGGTAGCAGACACAGTAGAGAAGGTTGCCAGCAGGGCTGGAGTCAGCGGAACTGGAGCGGGCAGAACTGGTGACAGCTGGGTTGAATCAACTGGGACTCAGAACTGGAACTCCGGACTGGACCTAATGACCGGACCTCAGGACGGGACCTCAGGACTGGACCTTGGAACCGAATCGCTGGACTGGATCTCTGGACTGGACCACCGGACTGGACCATTGGACTGGACCTCTGGACTGGACCAACAGGACTGGATAAACAGGACTGGACCAACAGGAGAGCAGAACCAGGAGTACCAGGCACATAGAAGACCTGATTGTTCTGGCAACGTTGGAACAGTGCACAGGGTTTCAATAGTGCGCCCTGTGCACTGATTGGCTGGAGGACTGGAGAGCATGAAGATCATTGGAGGAGCGCCGTCACATGATCCATACAAGATGGCGGCGCCCATGGACCGAAGCACCGCCGCACTTGCCACCAGAAACCCACGTGGAGGATGCCGCGGCAAGACTGGTAAGTATGAACAGAGTCTGTCACTGTTTCAGTGACAGTCTCCGACGAGCCGCAGCAGCCGCGCGCCGAGAGAGGGACGCTGTCAGAGAACCAGGGAGCAGGTAAGTGCGGTGTCTGCCGCGGCTTGTGATATGTTCTCAGTGGTAAGCCAAGTGGTGATGGTGGGTTTCTTTATGTGGTTCTTTATGAGGTGCTGGTGTAGATTGGGGGCCTTTTTAAAGAGGATATCAGGTTGTGGCCGTAAAATTCCTAATAGCAGACCTGATTTACAGTTAGGAAGGAAATAAGTTTGCAATAATTTGCACCTAAGTTGCAAGGCAACTCCCTTGCCATGCCCTTGTGTTTCATGTTCTTATCTGACTTAAGAAGGCCATAGCCTGCCTTTTCTTTCTGTGTGCATGTTTGTTCTTTGGTTGCTAAAGTACACATGTACTTCGCAAACTACGCTCTGTCTTCCCCCATTTAAATGCCTCGCCCCACCCACTTTTCGTAACTTCCTACTTACCAGCAGCCGTGTCAGCAGCGGCGTCCTCGTGGAGTCCTGGCGCCAAACCTCTGCGGCGCTCCGGACCATGAGCGCCGCCATCTTGGATCCATCAGATGACGCTGCTCCTCCAATACCTGGCTTTTTCTCCAGTCCTCCAGCCTATCAGGGAGCAGCGCGCCCTATATAAACCCTGTGAGCTCTTCACCCCTTGCCAGAACAACTAGGTCCTCTAGGTGCCTGGTACTCCCGCATTGAGCTCCTGTCTGATACAGTCCTGCGTGATCCAGTCCTGCTTGATCCAGTCCTGCCTGATCCAGTCCTGGTCCAGTCATCCATTGCTATCCAGCTATTATTCTACAACATCTACAACCCGGATTCATCTTGTTCATCTCAACCACCAATTCTACAGCATCTACAACCCGGATTCATCTTGTTCATCTCGACCACCAATTCTACAGCTTCTTCAACCCGGATTCTCCTTGTCTACATATCCACCATTCTACAGTCATCTCTACCTGGACTTTCAACTACGCCCGTCGTAGTCTCCTGTTCCCACCATCTCACGCCTACCAGTGTGTGCCCCTGCTCACAGACTTTAATCCTCTCCATTGCACCTCCAGTTCCCTTGGCTCCCCTGACTCAAAGACTGATCACCATTGTGTTCCTTTATTTTCTGTATGCACCCGTCCTTTATTAAACCTGCTCACTTGCAATTCCAACCATCTCAGTCGTCTTAATCTCTGACACCCGGGACAGATCCCAAACACCCCTTGAATGTGACAGTTACAGTGTATTTACCTCAATCTGATAAATTACTGTTTGGGTTGCAAAAATGATTATTGATATGACTTCCTTTTTCTTAAAGGATGAATATGAATGAATATATATATATTTAATTCCAAAATGTAACAAGGGTAGCTTTATGTCTTGGTACTTTGTAACCTGTGTGGACAGTCATTCATTAATATGTAAAACATAAACATTCTAACAATGTACTTTTTATTCAATATAATTATTATTCTGTGTATGTTTGCTGTTTGCAAAAGAAACTTTAGACATTTAATCATGGGCCTTGTTGAATTTAATTTGACAAATTAAAATAAATGTTAACTGTGTTTGAAACATTAAACCCCACTTTTACAACACTGTTTCAGCAATTACAAGCGAGTAACATTCTTACTTGGGTTTAGTTTATGGTCCAACTCTTCCTCCCTAGTGGTTATTGCCACAATCTTAGCACCTATAATGACCAGGTCTAGTTGAGAGTAGAAAGAGTCTCTTACAGTCCTTAATACGTACCAGGATTCAGAGAATATTATTTAGTATATTTACCAAAAATAATGGCGTAAGTAGCGGAATGTTTATGGACTTGCTTTCTTCAAAATTAATTGAAAATGAACTTTGTAAATAAAAACAATTTTTTTTATTAAATTTTGTTTAACCAACACAATGCAATGCATAAGTATCATTCCCATACCTTCATTATTGTGTTCAGAATGTTAAATGCGAACACGATGGTCCAAAATAAGTTGTAGAGATTGAGACATGCTACACATGCATTCAGCCCATATTGTCAGACATAAGCAAATAGGTCAATCTTATATTTCATTACATTTTAGAGAACAAAGTTTCTGAAGAAACATTCAGTAATCGGTTTAATCACTATGGTCCTATTCATTCTGGCATGGATTTGTGCTAATAGCTCATAGGGCCAATTCCAGAGCTACGACCGCTGGCGTATTTACACTAGCCGGAGTCTTTGCATGTTCTGCGCATGCGCATGGCAGACGTTACAACCAGAAATTCTGAACGTACTTACGAGCCTACGATCAACAGAGTAACTACGGACCAAGAGGCGTGCCAGTCATACAAAACCTGTAATTACGCTTCTGAGGCGGGGTGAGGCATTTAAATCGTACAGTATGAGCGTGCTTAGGCGTCTAAGTACGTGCAGCCATTACGGCCGACAGGAGTTACGCTTGGAAAGTTAAGGTAGGGTTTGGAAAGCGTAAAATGGCAAAGATACGTATGACCGAGGGGAGTGTCTAGGAGAGTGCAGAGTAAATACGCTACGCTAGGAAACGTATCTCTGGATCTGGCCCAGTGTGCCTAAGAAAATAAAGCTGTGTAACTTCAAAACACTACCTCAAGGTGCAGGAGCGGGTTATGTGCACTGTCTTCTGGGCCCATTTATGTTCATTACTGGCAATTACACTTCTCAATATAAATTGGTGATGTTATCAGGCAAAACGCTAGAATAAGAAGGCTACAAAATACCGAAGTAGCAAAACATTCAAATGTAAACATTGATTTTCTAAAAAGAATGTCATTTAGAGGTTGTACATGAGGAACAATAGCTTCATGAAAGAGGGACTTACTAGCTATTAAATTAACCACAGAAATTGCTGGAGTGTGACAAAACCCGCTGTTATGTCATAGAAAGGCGTGGATGGCTACTATTATTTTAAACAACAGGAAATATTTTTCTGCTCTGGTGACATTCATTTTCTTATTTAAATTAGCGACTCAAACTTGCATGACATTGGAAATGGTTTTGAAACTACCTTGTTGAGCTCCATTTGGTTAATGTGACTGCACGCAGAGTGTTGGCACAGCACAGAGAGACTGAAGATAGATACCTAATTCAGTAATGTGATCCTTCTGTGTGCAAATGGGTTATTCTAGAAATCATCTTCTATTTATCAATTTTCCTATTTATTGGAAGTCATTTCAAGAGCATAATTTAATTATATTTAGTGGACACACAAACATCTTTCATTCCGCTCTCTTTTGAAGTCTAAGGCCAGTATTCATAGTACAGTTCAGGTGTTTAGCGATTTTTACTACTGCACATGCGTATTCATTTTTTAACGTAATCTACGTATCTTTTTCTTGCGTAGATTGCGTAAATGCAGTCTGAAAGACCGCATTTACGTAATCTACATAAGAAAAAGATACGTAGATTACGGTAAAAAATAAAAAAATGACTACGAATGCGCAGTAGTAAAAATCGCTAAACACCGGACGTATATATGTTATACGTCCGATACGTTTTCTGTGATTTAAATTGTTATTTACTTCAATGAGCATTATTGTCTTTTTAGAAATGTTTTATATTGGAGCTCAGGTTACGGTTTTATGCTGCTTTATACTACAGATTAGTATTTAGTAAAAGGGCCTCTTCCTTGTTGCTGCACTTTCATCTCTTGTAATATTCTTCAAAGGGAATTGAGGGAAGGCATAAACAGTGCAGCTGCAGCACCAAATATTTCTGTTAATGCACTTGCGCCGTAATAATTACAGTTTTACAGGGAGATCAGAGGGAAGTGATAGATGCCGGTATACGGGCAGGGCTTGAGGACACAAATTATGTCATCAAGGCCGAGCCAACCTCTATTAACACTAGGATTCACTGTATTGAGAAATGGGGGAGTGGGAGTCTCGTGGATATTCTGGGGGAGTCGGCAACCCTGGTTTTAAAACAAATGCAGAATAAACAAATATGTCTCATACACGCCTTAAAAATGTTGTAACATACATTTTCTGTTGATTCAATCTCCCATTGGCTGATAGTTGTTGGGGTTGTATTATATATTGAATACTGGTCTTTAGTAGGTCTGAGCAGCAGTATATCATAGAGAGTTGTGTTGTAAAGACTGAGAGAGAGCAGTGCAGTGGGAAGGCTATTGGGGCTATAGATCTCACTCTGTATGAGTGATTGCACTAGTTATGGATTTGCATATCAGTCTTGCACCATGTATAGTTATACATTAAACCTTAGTACCAGCTTTGTCTAGAACTATTCATATATAAGCACTGGCACATTATTGGCTTATGACTTTTAAAAGTAGGTATAATCCTGCACATTAGTTGCATACGTCATGGCACTATTGTGCTTATTAAAGTCGATAGCTGATATAGACTTTCACCCTAGCCATCATGCCAAACATAGTTTTGCATAACAAGCTAATTAACAAATTATTTAATAATTCCTTAAGGTTTATATTAGTATATTACAATATTACAAGGTGCATCATTATGTATTCATAATTTCCATCATGCTAGATATAGAAAGCTAGAGCTGCAAGGATCCATTGTTGTCATGACATCGCAGCTTACGCACATGCGCAGACCCAGAAGACGTTGAAAACATTGGGCTGGATCCAGAACTCTGCTACTGCTGTGGTCGTAGCTTTAAAATTGGATCGCCATAGGATCCTGTGTGTTGATCCATATGTGTAATGGGAGACTCCTCGCACATACTGGACTTCCGACACCAGAAACATACTTTAAGCCCTTAGGTATGACCTTCATTTATGCACTGGACCCAATTTCTGTGGGGCTGATGTGTAAATGAAGATCGTATGTAAGGGCTTAACCAATCCTTATATACCTCCCCCTCCCACCACACGTACCCTGTCCCGCACTGTCATCGTAAAAGGCTTCCAGCCACTGATCCAAACGTAACTAGCAAACCCTGCCCACACTGTAAAATTTTAATCTCCCCGCCCACCTTGGAGGGCAGAGAGGAAGAACCGTCCCTTTGTAAATAAATACTATTGTACGGAACACAGGGCTGGATCCAGAACTAAGTCTGACAAGGGACTTACACAAGTCATTTGCATAAGTCCCCTGTCTCGGAACATCTGTGCATGTGCGCGCCAGATGTTCCAATAGTGTAGGTCAGGGGTGGCCAAGCTCGGGCCTCGTGAGCTACCAACGGTTCATGTTTTCCAGGTCTCCTCAGATAGTCAGAGGTGAGATAATCACTACCAGCTGTAAATTTTTTTGAATGTGTCAGTTAGTAATGAACACACCTGTGCTCCAACAAGGAGACCTGGAAGACATGGACCGTTGGTAGCTCACGAGGCCCGAGCTTGGCCACCGATGATGTAGGTATTAACGTACATTCCAAAGTTATGTATGTCAGTACTTACGCTGAGGGGGCAGACCTTTCAGTTAGGATGACTGTATCCCAACCATATAGGTGGGGATAGCCATGTAAAGTCCCCTGTCAGACTTAGTTCTGGATCCAGCCCTGTGAGCAAAAGGGCGGTTCTTCCTCTCTGTCCTCCAAGGTGGGCGGGGAGATTAAAATTTTACAGTGTGGGCAGGGTTTGCTAGTTACGTTTGGATCAGTGGCTGGAAGCCTTTTACGATGACAGTGCGGGACAGGGTACGTGTGGTGGGAGGGGGAGGTATATAAGGATTGGTTAAGCCCTTACATACGATCTTCATTTAAAATTTTACAGTGTGGGCAGGGTTTGCAGGGTTTGCTAGTCACATGTGGATCAGTGGCTGGAAGCCTTTTATGATGACAGTACAGGACAGAGTAGCATACGAACAGTGGTGGGGAAGCTAGTCGTAAAAGTTAAGGTAGGAATCTGGAAATGTAAGTGTCCAGATTTCTTACTGACAGCAGGGAGTGCAGGGGGTGTGTACTCCCCACTACAGGAGCGTAACTACAGATCCTCGTACGCAGGTAAAGCATGCAGGGGTCAGGATCTGGCCCGCAGTTTTAACGCTGGATCCGATCCTATGTCAGGAGCACATAGGAAAATTGTGATGAAATATCAGTATTCAGCATAACCCACCTGAAGGTCTACTCCTCACCTGGTCGGTGTTCAGTAGGGCGCAATGTAAATTGCATTAGCAGAACTGAGGCACATAAATCAGAATTAGGTATGCACTTATTTTCTAGGTTTTCCAAGTCATAATACTGCCTAGATAAATTTGTTGTGAAGTCGCACTAATTTGTCCTCAAGGGCAGAACATTTCCCTCTTGAACCAGGCCCCCTGGATTGAAAAGTATTTCCTCGGTCTGCTATGGCTATTATTGTACCCATGTATATATGTATAGAAATCAAATCCGTTATCACAGAAGTTACAAATTACGTAGGAAAGCAACTTGACTAAAATGCTCTGTTAGTCACTTTTATATGAGAGATCAGCTGCAGATGTTCACCAGCATTAAACAAGGTCTAGAAGTTCTTGCAGAAATGTGGATGTAATTGTATTTAATTTCACATGCTGTTAAGTGCAAGAGAATGTCAAGATGAACTCAGGATGTGAAAATATTCCCTAATGATGTGTGCTAGCTGAAGTTTGGCTTACACTGGCCATAAGCGATATAGTATGTTGCAATTTGTACATTTGGAAGAATTATTTGTCCCTGTGGCATTAGCTGAACTATTTCCTTCAAGAGCAACTGCATTAATTCTAAAATTAAAGCAAGAACATGACAGATCACTGCCGCAAGAAGAAATCCGATATCCTGAACCAGTCACTTCTTAATGGAAATGAAAAAAATACATATATTATGGCAGAAGAGAAAACAAAGTGCTACTTGTAGGTCAGTGTTATATATTCTGAGATAGCCGAAAGATTATTTTCAGGCAATGTTTAGTTTTGTGTATATTCTATAACTATAAATACTTCTCTGGATTCAAACATTAGCTACAGTGTATGTTGTGTATCTCTAAATTCTCCTAAAGGGAATAGCTGAGTTTAGATATTAGACTTATGGGACTTTAGTCCACTCCCAGCATCCAAAAGGCTGTAAAACTCAGAAAGAACAATAGTAAATAATGGATACTGCTCGCTGCTCTTGTCATAAACACAGACCTGACCACTGAGCATCTTTTTCTCCAGTCTACTAAGCAATGAGGAAAACACCAAGGGCACTGTAAGAAAAGATCTTATATGTTGTTAATTTTAGTTAATATAACCTAAGCTTTTACACAGAAAACAACCTCAAGTTGTCTGGCAGGATGTCTAATACTATAACATGCACTGCAATGTTTTTATGGGAATACTGGATTACAGATAGTGGCCACTGGAACAAGGCCAGAACAAATGGTAATGAGAGTCCAAATCATGACAGATGGTTTTAGAATAGAGACATCTTTTGTCTCAGATCAAAATAGTGCACTCATAATGCAGTTGTTTAGAATAAGCCTAAGACCCTTTTCTTCATTGCTTGTGCTTTTCAGATAGACGGAAATAGGCCGTCTGGAAGGCAGATTGATTTATTTTAATGGCTGTAATTCTGCTGCTAAGCAGACAGTTCAGGACACATGTGCGCCTCCTGTTGGATGTCATTTCAATCCATAAAGTGTATGTAAAATTTCAGAAATAAAGCTTATTACATATGTGCATTGAACTTTCTTAAAACATTCGTTCTATCAGGATAATGTAAAAGGGTTTGATATACTTTAATTGTATTAGCTTGTGATAGAGACAGAAGTAATTACCATCAGCTTGATAATGACAATGGGCCAGATCCAGACCTCAGTACGAAAGCGTATTTACGCTAGCCGCTGTCATAAACTCGCCTATTTGTAACTACGCTTTAAATTGTACAATATGGGCCGGGTTAGACCGTTACATACGACAATCCATTACCTATGTGCTTACTTACCCTTGGAAAAGTTAAGGTAGGGTTTGGTACTTATAAATCAAGTAAATTACGTAGGACCGAGGGGATTACCCAAGGAACTGCATTGTATTTACAATAGTGTAAATACGCTATACGACCATATGTAAACAGCACTTAGGTCTGGATCTGACACAATAGCTTTTGTGGCAGCCCAGGCCTGGAGAATGTCAATAAACGCCTTGGGAAACATGACTTTGAATGTATGTATAAGCATGCTTATGGTCATGCTTAGCGCTAGTTGTGGGGAGGCGATTCGCATGCCCAATGTTCAATATGAGTCCAAGTTAAAGGCCCTTAATTATGCCTAGACTTTAACTTAGCCAGAGTAATAATGAGCATTTAGAGTGGGGAGTGTAAGATAGTTGTGGTCATCAGCTAAGTGGCTTGCTGTTTACTATAAGACTAGTAACAACCTTCCAAAGTTTCAGACGCTTCAAGGCAAATTTTGATTTAGGAACAAATGCCAAATAAAGAAGTAAATTTACAACTTGGCCAAACTATGTAAGACAAATAAAAAATGTGCAGACTAAATTGAGAACTGAGATTTCATGTGAATGTTAAAATATTGAGGACATCTCTATGTCATTCTGCTAACTAAAGACCATGACCTAGATGTTTTTATTACAAGTGCTGCATTGGTGGGTGTACGTCTTATGGGTAAGCAGAGTATATATATCTCGTGATATCTAAATATCAGTGCACATTTCTACATATATGGCAGCTGCCATGGGAGTGTTAGTCCACAGCAGATATTTTGGAGGTGTTAAGGGGGTACCTCTAGGTGAGTTAACACCTTATTTAAAAACACATGATATATGTCCCAATATATGGATTCTAATTGTTTAGACATTTTTTGGTTAGGATCACCTGTAGCAGAAAAGCTCTGAAAGTGAAACCAGGCTTACCATATATTTGCAAATGTGTATATATGTATATTATAAGTTCAGACTTACTCTTATATGATCAGATATATAATAACCACATTGGTATTCAATCAGGGATTATAGGAAAATACATTTCAGTGATCTGGATGGCAAGTCCAAACAATCTAACAGACTCATCACAGACTGATGTGGAATGGCATACAGTATATGCTCTACATGTGGTACAGCTGCACACACAATATATTCATAGATCTCATAGGGCTTCAACAAAACATTCTCCTCGGGTTCTCCCTCCTCTCATCCTCCACGCAGCTAATACATAATGTATTGGCTAAGAGCTAAGAATAGCACAAGCATCTAAACTACATGTGACATTTTCAG
>WWET01000339.1:321014-336258 GCA_011038615.1 Limnodynastes dumerilii
CAGGATACAAGGTGCAGCATATCCCACAACACAATGTAACATTAATAATTACACATTACTCTGTACTTTGTTACAAGGACTTTTAATAATTATGCACAGTGCACTTTCACCGTGACTCGCTTAATCCTCAATGTAGCATATTAAAAGGTGATGTTCTGTTGTCTACCACTGACTGAAGGCTTGCTCATGTTAGAAACACGATAATGGGGAATTCAGCTCCATCATAGCCATACCAACAGAGACAACAGATGAGAAAATGACTGAATGTTAATAAAGATGTTTTCAAGACAAATGCTAATGCAATGTAAAAATATTGTCTTTTTATGTGCATTTGCTTTTAGGGAAATGAATAATGTAAACAAGATGAATATGTTGGTTTCCTATCATTTGTACATTTCTTCCTTCAGATTACTGCATGCTGTACACGTCTCTGCATTGTTTAAAAAAAACAGCTCTATCATAAAAGGCAACGCAGAGTTATGGGCCGGTACTCGCACGGGGGGTCTGTCTGTCCGCTCCTCGTGAGGAGTTATGATCAGCATTAACTGTGTCATGCAGATCAGCGTTCTGTACGACAGCTGATCTGTGCAGAAAGCATTAGACGCAACTATACTGTAAAATGAACACCCCCCATGGGGGCACACACCTTGCGTACTTTTGGAGGGCAGTGGGGAAGGCCTAACCCTGTCGAATCTCCTATCATATGGAACTCAGTTACTTACAATAGGAGATAAACTGTAGAACATCTGCCAGGCGCAAGCACACTTCCATCCATTCAATAGGGCCGTATTCTATACACATACACACAAACATGTCTATACACATACACACAAACATGTCTATACACATACACATACACACAAACATGTCTATACACATACACACAAACATGTCTATACACATACACACAAACATGTCTATACACATACACACATACACACATAAACACAAACATTGCTTATGCCTCTATAATGCATAGCAATCGATCCTCTGAGCACCGAACACGGTGCTCCGATAGTTAAGTGCAAAACACTACCCAAACCCTTCCCCTAATTCTAACCCTTACCCCCCCCCTTCCATTACCTTAACCTTCCCTTACCCACAGCCTGACCCTAAACCTCCCTTCTTCGCAGCCTGACCCTAACCCTCCCTTTTCCCTAGCCTGACCCTAATACTTCCTTATCTATAGCCTAACTCTAAGACCCCCCCTCCCTGCAGCCTGACCCTAACCCTCCCCATTTATGGCCCTAACCTCTCCTTTAAGACTTACCTCTCCAGAGCTGTCAGCAGCAGGTGTGCGAAAATAAATGGGTGAGTATGGCGATCGGCACACTTACCCATTCATAAAAAAAAATTCTGAAAAGGCTGCTTCCATTCCTGCGAAAATTCACCCATTCTTTTAAAAAAAGGAACTTTCGGCTGTCTCTATTTCTAAAAGCAGCCCATCGGAGCGAGGACTGCACACCATCCATCCAGACACCCGATTTAATCATTTTGTGTGTGTAAACCAGGTTTCGGACAGAAGTCTGAATCCGGCCCTATATTATCACCAAAAGGCAGCATATATAATTCTTATTGATGATGTAAGGAGAAAGGTCGAGAAAGGGGAATCACTACCATATAGATAGTACAATCTTCACCAGACCGTGCCCAAATAAAAGAGATGGTTAGAATACATTTTAGTACACTATCAACCAGTTTGTGAGGACATTTATATGCACATTAACCCCATTAACAGTAAAAGTGACCAAGACTTGTGTGCAATGAAATAGTCAGTAAAATAACAATGGATGACAATTGACATCTTACCGTTGCGTCCCGTTCACAGTGACACATTGTATACTTTGCCAGGGACACAGCCAATCCATTTTGATACATCCTGATCAATAGTAGCACTGTGTGAATGAGAACCATCTTAGAACTCCAAGGCTTAGTAGTTGAAGGTTATAAAGATGGTGACATTTGTCCAGTATCAAAATAAATGTTTGCATTATAAATTTCTGGAAAAAACCCACATTTATTGTTTTTATGCACAGCTTAAAATGTTCTTTTTTGAGGTATTTTTCTAGTCTTTCATAACATTCCACTCTCCTCATAGAGACATTTATAAACTTAGGTACTGTTGCTTGTAAGTATTTAGAAATCTGTACAATATGCATATTGATTTAAAAGCCATTTACATATTCTTCTTCACGTGACAGGAAACCTCTTCAAAATTATTGCCTCACAGGCAAATTAATAGGACAATCCTGTGTTTTGTAAACAAGCCTGCTTAAGTCTAGTGTATAAGTACTTTCTTCCTGAACCAATCAATGAGAGCACTGTGTGAGAAATTTTCCCTTTCCTCTTTATGTTAACGTTTCACTAACCTTTCAAAGCTTCTTTCATTGAGAAAAATACAGTGTGGCTGGAAATATGCTTAAGTAGCTATGAATCTGTTAGTATACAGGCTCATGAAATTTAGGACAACTTTGCCATGATGTAGCCCCTATTGTGTTTAATAGGGCCCACCTATAGAGGGAAAACTAAGTAAGAATGTGAAAAATATACTTTATTAGTTATAAATTATTTTTTTTTACATGTTTCTACATTTACACATAATTAGACTCATAAAATATTTTATGAGTGAAATATACAAGTGGTTTTTCAGCAAAACTAAATACAGCTCTGTGTTAAAACAAGTATGAAACAATCAGTAAACATTAAATATGGCTGAGTGTTGCTTAGTCACACTCGTTTCTGTTACTTCTTCTGTTTCTAATTGCTATCACCTCCTAAAAGTATTTAACAAAAGTATTTTCGGGTCTCACTGATTAGTCTGTCAACTTAAAAAAAAATAATGCACAAATAGCTTTGACGTTACTTTGGGGAATTATTGGATTACTAAAGTTTATTATGCAATGCAGAGTCCTTAGCCTATAACAAAGTGCAGTTTCCTGCCCAGCAAGTCAATAAAATACACAAAGGTGAAAAATCAGTGGTGTTGCCAATGAAATCTAATAATGCCAGAAACAGGAAACAATTCATGTCACAGCCCTGAGGCAGAAGGCCATATTTGTTTATATTCTGGCATATAGCATTACATTGAATCAAGAAAAGAACATTAAGATCAAAGGAAGGAGCAGTATATGGCTGACAGACTTATGTTCCTGTTACAACAGGGGTCTGATAAACACCCTCATGTCCCATCTGTCACTCTAACACTAAGCTAATTCTTAGTACTGGTAAATGTATTAAATGTACTGTTTTTGTTGTACTCACTTACCTGATTAGAACTTAAATGTATCCGCTGTGTCCAGTTGTAAAAGATGACTGATGGGGAAAAATCTGGATGGGGTGGAAGGGGTGTGGGTCGGCGGTGAGAAGAGCCCTTTTGTGAAAGGGCCATTTTCTACTAGCCATTTCCAAACTCGCTCTGCAACTGATTGCTCCTGCCCCACGAAGACAAGCAATTGAACATCCACAGGACAAATCCGCAGCGGTGAGTGGGGAGTATCTAAACCCAACCCTTATCCTCACCCTAACCCTCCCCTTATAACCCTAACCCTCTCTTCCCCACAGCCTGACACTAAGACTCCCTTCCCTGCAGCCTGACCCTAAGATTCCCTTCCCCACAGCCTGACCCTAAGACTCCCTTCCACACAGCCTGACCCTAAGACTCCCTTCCCTGCAGCCTGACCCTCAGACTCCCTTTCCCACAGCCTGACCCTAAGATTCCCTTCCCCACTGCCTGACCGTAAGACTTCCCTCCCCACAGCCTGACCCTAAAACTCCCTTCCTCACAGCCTGACTCTAAGACTCGCCTTCCTGCAGTCTAACCCTAAGCCTTGATAAAGAATCCTTGACGATTTGCAACATGTTGGCCTCTGATATCTTCAGACACCGCTCTGTGAGATCTTCTTTTTCCCGGGACATCCAGCATTCTCACAGTGTGGTGATAAAAAAGTATGCAAGCCACACTCCTTCTGTTTTTAATTCTTTGTCAATCTTAACCTGTTGTTTACCTGTATCAACACATCCTCTGCACCAACAATATTTATATCACTGGCTGTGTTCTCAAACACAGTCAGGTGGCCTGTATGTATATTTCCGTAAGCAAGATCATCCATATTATGTAGATATGAAAAGAGTTAAAACACAGGTCATGACTCTTCTGGTTGCTTTGAAACTGGTGCCCCAACCGTCATCTGCTGCTGGTACCTGATCCTAAGTAACTCATCTGCTGTTGTTGGTAACTGTCACAACTATAATCTCTAATGTAGAGCAAAACTCACTACAAACTACATGATATTCTGTCTGATCCAAGACCTCATTTAAAAAATGGCATTGCCAGCCTAACAGTCATCTGCTGCTAGTACCTGATGATAGCCAACTGTCATCTACTGCTAGTACCTGATGATAACCAACTGTCATCTACTGCTGGTACCTGATGATAACCAACTGTCATCTACTGCTGGTACCTGATGATAGCCAACTGTCATATGTTACTGGTACCTGATGATAACCAACTGTCATCTACTGCTGGTACCTGATAATAGCCAACTGTCATATGCTACTGGTACCTGATGCTGGCTAGTTGTCATCTGATTTTGTGTAACTGATATGTTCTGCTGGTATCTGATACTGTTCAACTGTCATTTGCTGATGGCATCTGGTGTGGGTCTTCAGTACAAACAGTCCTTTTTCGAAACCTCTGCATTATAAAACCTCTGCATTATAAAACCTCTGCATTATGAAAGGTCTCCTAAAACGATTGCTTTTGCCTTTCCATTCCCTGCAGCCTAACCCTAATCCTCCCTCCCCACAGCCAGACCATAAGACACCCCCCCTCCCCGCAGCCTGACCATAAGACTTCCTTCTCAGCAGCCTAACCCAAGGACTCCCCTACCCACAGCCTGATCCTAAGGCTCCCCTCCCTGTAGCCTAACCCTAAGACCCCCCTCCCTGCAGCCTAACCCTAAGACACTCCTCCATATAGCCTAACCCTAAGATCCCTTTTCCTGCAGCCTGACTCTAGCACTGTGGCTAGTACTCACCTCTGGCAGTGCGGCAAGTGTAGTCTGCGGCAGCGGTTTTCTGCTTTTGGCTGTCTGTATTTCTGAAATACTATTTTCGGGCCACAGACTGCAACTGCTGGTATCTGATGCTGGAAAACTGTCATCTGCTGGTATCTGAAGCTGGGTAATGGTCTCTTGCAGCTATTATTTAATTCTGGGTAATTGTCATTTACTGCTGATATCTAATGTTTGGTAAAAGTCCTCTGATGCTGGATAGATATCACCAGTCACCCAGTAACTACTGTTTATATTTGACACAGATTGACTGTCATATGCTGCTGCTATCTGATATTGGGCAACTTCTTTGTTCTCAGGTATCTGATACTTTTGCTGGATACTGAAGCTGAGAAACTGTCATTTGCTGCTTGTATCTGATGTTAGATAACTGTCATCATCTGGTATCTTATGCTGGAAAATTGTCATCTTCTGCTACTATCTGATGCTAAGTAAATGTCTTCTACAGCTGGTATCTGATGCTGGTAACTATCATCTGATGCTAGTAACTGATGATGGGTAACTGTCATCTGCTCATGTTATCTGATGCTGAATTGTCATCTGCTCCTGGTATCTGATGTTGGGTAACTACCATCTGCTGTTGGGATCTGATACTGGTTGACTGTTATCTGGTGCTGGTATCAGATGTTGGATAATAGTCATCTGTTGCTGGGTAACTGTCATCTGTCACAGGTATCAAAGAGTCATCATCTACTGCATACTGATGCTGGGTAACAGTCACTTGTTGCTGGTATCTGACACTGGGTATCTGTCATCTACTACTGGCATCTGATGTTGAGTAGCTGCTGTCAGATGGTACCTGATGCTGGGTAAATGTCACTCGCAGCTGGTATCTGATGTTGAGTAGCTGCTGTCAGATGGTACCTGATGCTGGGTAAATGTCACTCGCAGCTGGTATCTAATTTCTGGTGGTATCTGTTACCAGGCAACTGTAATAATCTGCTGGTTATTGATGCTGAGTAACTGTAACCTGCAGCTGGTAACTGATGCTGGATAATTTTCAACTTCAGCTGGTATCCTGGTTATCTGCTCCTGGTATCTGTTGCTAGGTAATTGTCACTGCTGCTGGTAACTGCTGCTGGGTAATGGCCATTGCTGCTGGTATCTAATGCTGGTACATGTCATCTGCTGCTGGGTAACTGTTAGTGTTGCTTGCATCTAATGCTGGTAAATGTCATCTGCTTCTGGTGTCTGATGCTGGTAAATGTCATCCACTGCTGGTACCTGATGCTGGGTAACTATCACCTGCTGCTGGTACCTGATGCTGGGTACTGTGGAGCTCAAATGCAACTTTTCAATCTAAGATGCTCATTTCGTGATATGGTGTGAAGTTTGATTGCATTTCATTAGGAAATCATTAAAGGTTTGTTTATTTACCAATTAGCAGCTGCTGGCTCCAACAATGAAGCTGACATCACCCATTCAATTCCCAGGACGAGTCATACAATCTTTCTGTAGGACACAGAATGGGTGATGTTGGCTCCAATGACCAATCTCTGTAGGAGGCCGTTAGTTAATTGGTAAGTAAACAAAGGTTTAATTATTTTAAAGACCTACTTAACTTTCCCCAGCAGGTACGACCGCCATGTATGGCAGAATTTTCCCTGATTTTGGGATAGTTTTATCTGCACACCACTCTAAGGGTCACTGCTGATGGTATCTGATGCTGGTAACTGTCATCTGCTGCTGTTACCACATGTTAGGTAAAGGTCGCTGGTTGTTGAAGTTTGGTGGTTTTTCTGGCTGTTAATAATGTAAGCTATTGGTATTGGACTCATTAATAAAATACTATTTGGTCTTTCATCTGGTCTCAAGGGCAGATAAATTCCCAGGAGCACAGTATCTGAATGGTACACAGAGAACACCTATACTGTAAATTGCCTAAGAGGGAACTTCCACTTTAAAACTTCCCTCAGTCTCTCTGTCAGAAGTATCATTCCTAATCTGTTTGGATGGTTTGAAATGCATTAGTGAGAGCCTCACGCAGCTTTGAGGATGCACTGTGTAAAAAAAGCAATCAAACTGAATCACGCAGGAGGTGAGAAAAACTCAGTAGTTTGGATCTAACCAAAACATTCCTAAAAAAAAAAGTTTAAAACTTTTGATCAAATATCACAATTCCAATTTAAATGAATGAAATCTTTTTTTATATGTGTCCTCCTGCCATCGCCATACAAAGATAGCTCTAGTGATAAGGAGAACAGCTGTTTTACATGCTTTGCATAGTAAAGATAAAGATTACTGTTCTCAGAGAGTCTTGGTTAGAGATTTGTTAGATTGGGAGAAACAAGAGTGTTCACCAGATACAGGGCCTTTCTCCCTGTAGTGAATAAGCCTATTAGACAGTAATGCTGAAGTGAGTTTGACCGGATCCTGGCTTCCAGTGCTATTGTAATGGAGCTTAGAGTACAGTGGCAGTGAGGATCTGGTGCTGGATTGGAGCTTTATCCAAGCTTCTGTGCGGGCGATGCTGTACAAAGATATGATAGACTACCCCTACCTTAAAACTTCTACATCATCCTCACTTACAATGGGGGCGGCACAGAAGCCTGAAGACTCCCTTAGCGCTTCCTCACTGTACTATCTGCATTCTTTCTCACCACCCTTCTCCCATATTGCAGAATCACATTCTGCTTCCCACCCGCCATAGGCTCCTCTGGATCCAGATCCCTTTCTGAAGAAAACACCCATTTTCCGGAAGTCTGGATCGGTATCAATGTGTACAACCTCAGAAGACTATAGGGCAGGGCTGACGACTCTCCCAGAATATATGTGAGACTCCCAAAATTTGGGCAGTTCTCCTGGTCTTTTCCTAGTGTTGCGAGGGACTGGCCATGATGCAATTTGCGTCATCAAGCCCTGCCCCCACCCCTAGAAATTTCCTGAATGAATTGGTGGTCAGTGGGCTGGGCTTTGCATAAATTGCGTCATCAAGCCCCGCCTTCGCCAAGGCATCTATCGCTTTGTAAGCACTGAAATGTAGGTAACCCTGATATAGGGTAACAAGACATAAACGTTTGTAATCTGCATTTCAATAAGTGGTTCCAGGGAATGAAACTGCTGACTTTCAACAGATATGTGTTTTCATTACTGCTTCCATTGTGATACCCTTTAATAATGATCATTCTGCACATTAGAATTAATAATTACTTTATTTTTGCACAACGATTACAATACACTACACCTGAATAGTGCTGGTTCTGAGACATATTATAAAGCTCCCTGTTTTTATACTTCAATTTTTTCCTATTACTTAAATAACAAATTAATAAAAATGTATTGTTCTTATTTGGGGAAAAAATGCTATGAATTATTGCTATATTTCAGAATAAATTGCTTATTGTATGAACATATTTTTCTAGTTCTGAATTAAAAGTAAGGTTAAATATAATGGTCTGCATTGCACATTTGCTGCATCAAGTAATTCACATTCTGTCCTCAAGCTGCTTATTAGTCAAACACAGTACATCCTGACAATTATTCATAGCTTACATTTCCTGCCCATAGTTTTACATAGTTCCTCCCATTGAGAGACACTAACCTTGTTTAAATGATTATCCTACTGAGCACAGCTAGCTTATCTGTCAGAGCCACTGCTGTTTGTGGTCTTATGCAATAATTATCTCTGACCAGACATGGCATTACAAACCATTCCTTTATATACTCTAGCTATGAGGTTCACAATGGCTTACATTTAATAAATATACAGCTGTTCCTATGGCAACTGGACAGCTGCAATGATACAGCTAGACACTCATGCCTGTTCTGAGTTATGCCTGGATGCTGTAAACAGGTGCAATGCAAGGCTAAAGCTGTTGTTTTCTCCTACATGACACTAATTTCATTGTCAGCTGCAAGCTGTACAATTAAGCAAGTGTGTCAGGATAAAGTGAAGGAATTCAGACACACATGGCAGACATTCCAGTCACTGCACTATACAATACCTTAATAACCATGGTTAAATGTCTGCAATGGCAGGTTCATAGCTCTCCATTCACCCTACGTGTAGAGCATGCAACTCCAAAACATTTAACTTCGATGGGGTTATTTAACTGAGAATAAAGCCAGGGCAATAAAAATAAAGTACACTTTCTGTGTGATAAAAAAAAAAATCATAATAATATATAGAAGGGAGTTTTAAATATAGGAATATATTATTTTAAAGTTATAGGATGCTAATATTTTGATGTTGTCCAATGTCTGGCTACTACTATTCTATCTTCCTAAAAAAATCCCACATGGACAAGGATAACTGTGTACCAATAATGCAACCTCAGTAAAGTGCAAGGCAGCAGCAGAGTAAGTCACATTGTGACATACTGAAACAGCCATTCATGACCCAATGTTGTTGCACATTTTTTTTGCTAGTAAAAGTAAGGATTAGAAACATACTCTATTAGATTGTCATGATGAGCTTTGTGTACATTTTTTGTAAAGGCCGCCTAGAAGTCATAAGGTGTGCATATGTATCTGATCAGGGTTATAGGCAGGATATTAACACATTTAGAAGTGTCGCAGCCTAACCCTAACTCCCCTCCCCTGCAGCCTAACCCTAAGTCTCCCCCTCACAGCCTAACCCTAAGTCCCCGGCGGCCGCACTTCCGAAAGTGAATGGGTGAGTATGTGAATCGAATGTGATTATCTGGGTTTGTGATGTGTTAAAGTAGATATGGGAAGAATGATGACAGTTTTCTTTTTGTTTTTTGTTTTTATTATTCTGTCCAAATAAGTGTTCGCAAAGAAAGTCATTTAGTCCCCTAAAAATGTAATTACACTGTAACTCTTAAACTGTGTTATTTACATTAAATTCATCAGGGTTTATTCTAATAATACCTGTCTCATCCTGTATGAAGGCAAAATTGCTTTCATCCTAAAGCAAAAGTCATTTTGTGTCACCTTTGTGTCACATTATTCTTCATAACTCATTAGTGTACTTTAAAAACAAATATTCAGTGTAGTAGATACAAAGGAAGTAAACTGTGCTATTGTCATTTTCCAGTCAACTCATTAATTTTTTGTTGTGTGACTTATTTTTTGTGTGTGTTTCCTAAACAAGGATTTAATAAAGCCCAATGTGTTTACTCTCTCTCTCTCCAGGGTAACTTGCATTCTTCCCATTCCAGGATTTTCAGCCACTGTGATTCACCTTAAAATCACTAAACAAAGGCAATTAGCCACTTTAATGATTTGTTTCACAAATAGTGGATTAAGAATCATCTGAAAAACTTAACAGGGCATGTCCGAGCAACTGCCATCAACAGCTGTTGTAACGGGCACCATCAATGGTAAAATTGAAAATAAAATTCAGCAACTTTATTTAATTTAATGAGTTTACCTTAAGAGGTAGTATCAATGGTGCACAGATATGCAAAATGCAGACATATGATAGGACAGTTTTTCCTCTATAAATGATGATGAGCATGATGGGAAAAAAAAATCAGTAAAAGTATTACCCCCTTATTATTCAAACTTAGAAAACTACAGTTTGGAGAGCTGAAACCATAGATGGGGAGCCCACATCTTGAGGGCTTAGAACAATGATTCTCACCAGACAAGTTCAGTCAGTCATGTTTTGCTTAAGCAGGGTGATATAACTAGCATTAGATCTGATATCACTTGGGCTTTTATTGGGTTCAGTGGTTAATGGTAAAGTAGTGGGGTTGTTTTTTTTGTATTTAAATATATGGAGCTGCAGGTGACAGCATTAGGTCTAGTTGAACCTAGGCAGGGAAATGGGCACTATTTTTTATCGACCAAATATCAACCATGCTATGAGACCCCTCTTTATAGTTCCTCCACCCCACGCTGGTAAATACTAGATTTGGTATGTTGTAGCTTATGAAGAGAACTTGGAGAAGTCCAAGTTTTCAAATATATTACATGACACTGATTTGAAAAGCAACTAATAGTAATGAATATATATTGTTGTAGTGCTATCACCTAATAATGAACACAACAGCAACACACATGATTAAACATTTAGTCTCAGAATATGCAATTACAAAGGTATAATAACAACTAAAATCATTTGCAGGATCACATAGTGCAAATTCTTAAAATAAAACTTTAACAAACCCACAGATTCACTGTCCAAGGTGCTGATTTTTTATTTCTTGTACTAAACTTTTACTTTGTGTTTTACAACTTGCAGCTGTTCCATGTTGAATATATAAATGATGTTCCATATAGAAATAATGTTTGTTTGACAATCTTTCCATATTTCACAGGACCCATATATCACCAAACACTGTCTCACATATAGCCCACAGTGGGAATTATATAAATATTTCATCAAGCCCCACCCCCTCTATTCACTGCTTTTATTTACAGCATTGTCAATAAGGTGAGACTTTTAATAAAAATAATGTCATCCTGCTGTGACACAAGGGATGGAGACAAATTTAACTCCCTCTGTGATCACCTAGCGGTGATCTCTCACAAATGTTAAAAGATGGCTACACCTCTGGTCTCTGGAACAGTAAATGAGGACACATTTTTAACATGATTATGGAAACACATAGGCCAAGAGTCATGTGTCATAGCAAGTTATACATTTACAAGGAATTGTGGCTTGTCATCTTACTATCTTTCTGCACTACATGCATTGTTTATCTTGAAAAATATTTATTTATTATTATGATTATTATTATTGTTTATTTATAAGGCACCAGAAGGTGTCCGCAGCCCCGTACCAAATACAGTACAGACATACAGTACAGGAATGGACAGCATAGTACATAATAATATACAACACAGACATACAGGGCAGGGATGTACAGCAAAGCACATAATAAACTAATATAATAAATAATAAAATATCACAAATATACAATAAATTGAAGCAAGCACAGACAGCAAGGCAAAATGCAAGGTGTTAAGCTTGACAGATCAGGGAGATAGATAGATAGATAGATAGATAGATAGATAGATAGATAGATAGATAGATAGATAGATAGATAGATAGATACATAGATAGATAGATAGATAGATAGATAGATAGATAGAATCACTTTACTGATATTAATAACAAATATATATATAAAATATCCACCATTAAATATATAAGAAAAATAATAATAAAAAATGAATATAAAAACCATGGTTTTATCATAAGCTTATACCATATAGTGAAGTGTAATAAATAGCCAAATTATACACAAAGTACTACGCGCACACACAATGCACCCATAAGACATATTACATACACACACAGTGCACACATAAGACAAGCTACACTCACACATTGCACACATAAAACATACTACATACATACTACATACACACACACACACACTGTGCACACATAAGACAAGCTACACTCACACACAGTGCACACATAAGACATACTACTTACACACACAGTGCACACATAAGACAAGCTACACTCACACACTGCACCCATAAGACAAGCTACACTCACATTTGTACCTGAAATAACTCCTTCCATGTCCTGCAGCAGAGACAGGTACCTACAGGAAATGGAGGAAAGCTTGACTCCTCCCCCTAATCAGGTGATTGGTCACACGGGCATGAATGACATCAGCAAGAGATCTTTTAGCCTACTTGGGGGTGGAGCTAACAAGTACCAAGGAGCTGGATGAGACTGGAGGCAGAGGGAGCTGTGGAATCTGTCTCTGCAGCGATGCTTGAGAGTCACAGCAGATGAATTGTCAATCCACTGTGACCATCTATTGCAGCGTTGGGGAGACAGACTCCACAGCTGCCTAATCATGCTGCTGATGAGGGGGTGCTGTGGGTGATTGCTGGGCTGGCGGGCCCCCTAAGCCGCCAGGCCCCGCAGCAACTGAACCCATTGCACCCCCTATAGTTACGCCCTTGCCTAAGTCCACCCACCCCCCGCAAGCTGAATGTGACAGATAGCAGCGGAATGCAGGATTTCTCTGAAATTTGACAACAATTCTCAAATTTCTCTTCTTTACTGCCTACCTAACATGCTTCAAACTCTTATTACCACAAAAGCAACCATTCATGGCATGCACTTATTGTCTCCCCCTAGCCCTCACAGGCTGGGTCCTATGTCTGTTTACCTTGTTTATATTCATCCTTTCTCGACTTGCGTTGACATGAGCAATGACATTGTTTCTCATGGCCATGCTTGTGGATATTATGATTAATATTGTCCAAGTCTCTGGAATTATATTTATTATACTTTTGTTCGGCGCTATATACTCTGCGTCATCCTATAAATAAATAAATAAACGCTGCTGAGAACATCTCTCATGCTCACAGATATACGGAGGAATACGTATTTGCATTTTGAACACTAATCTATACATGTTTTTTGTAGTAATATAAGTATTTTAGGTCTCAGAATACAGTATAAGTATAATTACACAAACGTCAATTGACTTAATTAGTTGGGCTTTCATTTAGTTATTCATTGAGTTTCTAATGTTTTAGGCCTGGATCCTGACCCCTGCTGGTTGCGGAATTTGACTGTTTTACTGGCAATGCGCATTCCAGATAATCTGTAATGGACCTCTAGGCATATGGAAGTTAGATATGTATGCCTGGAGATCCATCCGACAGGGCAGGCACTTAAATGATACAGTAGGGGTGGTTTTGGTGGTTATGCGTGGATTAGCGGTTCGTATAGCCACTGATCCGCACGTAACCTTATGGCAGCGTAAGTCCACACAAGAGAGGGGAGTGTCAGTGGAGTATTCTCCCTTCTTCTATGTGGTCTGCATGACCTCCATGCGTGCAGTAAGCGTGCAGAGGTCAGGATGCGGCAGGCCCTTAATATTTATTTCCTGTTTTGTTTAGATTTCAAGTAAATAAACTGTATTGTAAAACCTATATGGAAAAAATTATGTACTGCAAAGCTCATGCATAGATCATACAAATAAATGGATAATCCAAACTGCTCTGGGTTCCAATTAATTTGGATAATCTGACTTTTATGGAATTTCATCATTTGCTTTCAGATTAACAACAATCGCATATAATGTGAATAAATATTTTTTTTTAAATTACGTTTTTTGAAAATGATATATTACAGGTGACTATTAATGGTTGCGGATATGGAATTCCTTTGGATTTAAACAGCGGATTATAAACAATATAATCACAAACAAATCTACATACACAGAAGACCTAAGGGTAACCCATCTGCAAAATAGGGATTTCATTTCTTTCAAATGAAAAAAGAAACAAAGAAAAAAATCTTAACATAATAAGTCTCCAATAGAAGTAATAGTGTCAACACAATTGTTTATGGAAAGTAACCATCTACTATAACATATTCAGCCTATTATAATGCTGCAGTGGCTCATATACCACCTGCATGTTCCAAAGGCAACAAAACATCCTGTTTATAGGGACTGCATGTTTAGACATTTGCTACAACTTCATTCCTCTGGGAGGAAGCCATTGTATATGGGTGTCCAAGTTATTTCCTATTTTGGACAAATATTTACACTTAAAAGCAATTTAGGATTCTAAACAGGTTTTTAATGCACTAAATGGATACAGGTGTCAAAACACACTGTCTTACTATTTATTGTGTATAAATATATGAGCTGAATTAGAAACACCTGGAAAAGCCTTACCTCAGGTCTATTAAACAGTAGTTAATACAAAATATTTCTCATTTTGAGTAAAAAAAAAATGCTTACAAAAAATATGTATTACTTAACAGTCATAGGGATGCACCGAGCCCACATTTCAGTGCTCGCCACCAGATCATACATTGAAATGCAGATAGACCAGGGCTGGATTAAGGTTTGTGGGGGCCCCTACCAGAGGCTAAAAAGAAACAGAAGATGTCAGAGATATATATACGCATGGCAGAGTTTATGATGTTTATCCTTTTTTTCTATTGTTTTATAGAATCTACCACAGGCTAAAACTGATCTTGGTAATATCTTCAAACAATGCAGGTATTAAAAGAAACAGAAGATGTCAGAGATATATATATATACGCATGGCAGAGTTTATGATTTTTATCCTTTTTTTCTATTGTTTTATAGAATTTTACAAATATATATATATTTTTTATCACGGTTATACTTTATGCAACCAGTAAATTTCTTATTCAGATTACAATTCTCTAAAAAGGCCACACACACATTACTGTTAGCCCACTTGCCTTTTGATTTTCAAAATGTTGAATAATACCATGAAATGTGGACTATTTGGCTGCACAGTAG
>WWET01000339.1:350333-364773 GCA_011038615.1 Limnodynastes dumerilii
ACTGGGAGACTTGAAACACATGATGGGGATACTCGGGGTAGGGCTTCAGAGACATGATGGGGATACTGGGGTCGGCTGGAAGACATGATGGGGGAGGCTGAGGAGGCTAGGCATATAGAAGGCTGCATGCAAACCTTTTTTTTTTGCAGGGGGGGGCAGAATTTTTTTTGGTCTGGCCTCTGCTAGGTCTAGAAACCACACTGTTCGTATCAGACAGTATCTTTGGTAGCAGGTGCATAAAAATTAATGCTCCTGCTAACAAAGATGTTTTCCAGTACATATGTTCTTACTGTATTCATTTTTTTTTATTTATTTAACCGATTATGGGGGGGGGGGCGAAAAAAATTGAGTGTGACGGGCCCCAAGATTTCTGTTGCCGGCCCTGCCAGTGTGTAGTGGAAAGAAATATAAGCCAATTTGGAAAAACAAATAAAGAAGAAATATCCTGCATTTCCTACCTTCCTGTGTAGTACAATACAATGAATTTAGTTATTATTAGTGCTAGCTTGGCCAAGTTAGTAAGCTTCCCCAACAATGTCAAGATGATCTCTTAAGACAGACCTAGTCTACATAGCTAAAACATGTACACATTGGCGTATCTATAATGGGTGCAGGGTGTGCAGTGCACACGGGCCCCTCAGAACAGGGGGCCCTGTGGCATGCATCCTGCACCCTGGGTTGGCAGGGGAAGGGGGGCCATTCAGCATCTATTTTTTTCCTCTAATATCTTCCGGAGGGAAGAAATAGATGCCAAATCAGTCCCCCTTCCCCTGCGGTGGGACTGTCCCGATTCGCGGGGCAAAAAAGGGGTGGCGCTTACAGCGCCGTTAAGCCCCGCCCCCTTTTCGGCCCGCAAATCTGGACAGTCCTGTCTCAGGTAAGGGACGGGGGCCCATGTGCAAATCCAGCACACGGGCCCCCTTACTTCTTAAAACGCCCCTGCATGTACACCATAAAAAGGTTCTTTAAATCCTACTAATTGACTGTTGCAATATTTAGGAGAGGTTGAGAAGTATACATTTGAAGAACAATAGTGTATTTCTTCCTCTATCATTTTATAAGTCACAAACAGGTTAAAAGTCAGGGGAAATTTATAATATAGTAGTACTAGGAAAAAAAAATGCACCAGCACACTGTAAAATAAAATGCAGGCAATGGAGAATCATTCCTAGTAATGCAAGCAACATAATAAATCCAATATCCCAATGGAAGAAAAACAGGTGCATTCTGGAATTATACAGATAAATTAGAATAGCGAGAGCAATTACATATCTGTGGCTACTTACAGAAACCAGTCAGATAGATCCAGGCAAAAAAGAACATGACAAGTCTATGACAATTATGAAATATTTTAAATTACTGATGATTATTACACTGAACACATTATTTTACAGTGGGGATAAGAAATGAAATTTTAAAATGCACGTAATCTCTTGCCTGGGAGGGTGCTAGAAAATCTTTAATATTCTGGGATTATTATAATATTATCTAGCTGAATCCTTGTTGCCAGCTTCAGGATAGTAGCCTGCTGTAAACAAAGATTAATGTTTAATTGAAGTTGTCTTATTACCATTGCTATGTATAAATGTTTTATTAGTCGGTGAGCACAATTCTCCCTTTATTATTGCTTCACAAATATGCAACGTTCTACTTGGCTAAATTGAGCCTTCTAAACTTTATGACCAGGATTAGTATTGTGAATGGATAGTTTGGATGAAGTCAGTTTAAAAAGCTAAATTTATTTTCTGCATTAAACATTTAAGTAAGACTATAAAGCTGGTATTTGTTCTGTCCAAAATTTAGTGCTGACGAGACAATTTTATCTCGAAGGGTGAAAAAGAGTATGCAGTGCTAGCCTTATGTAAAGCGATCTCTTTAAACATGGAACGATTTAAAAGATAAGATAGAGGTAATAAAAAGCATAATGATAGGCAGTGCATTTTTTGTAAGAAAAAAGTGCCGGAACTCACATCAACTCACGCGCAACCACGCCACCAATCACAAGCCGAGCAGTGCCATCACAACCAGCGCGGATGAAGTACGCATGCATCGGACTCTACACACAAGCAGCCCGCATGCACCGTTTTAATGATTTTGGCTGCCGAAACTTTTAAAACTTGGAAAATACGTCAAAAAAAGCACTGATGATAGTAAAATATTATACATCCATATAGGTGTATGCATAAATCACAGAAAACCATTAAAAAAAGTATATATGTATAATTACTGAAATGCCAGGAGTCTCAAGAAAAGAGTTTTAACTGATCAGTTGTCAACCATTTGGATCATGGTACTATCAGGACCAGAGCTTCCAGTGACCGGTATATATTGGGGTATGCCATACCATCATTTTTCCTATTGATTTAATTAGAAAAACTATAAATCTCCATTCACTACTACTATTTCTATATTTTCATACCGCCACTTCTAATTTTCCACTTTGACCACTGATCTGGACTGCACACCCGTCTAGATAGGCTGATACCTGAACTGACATCCTGTTTGAGCTTAGTTCTTATTTGGTTTGGACTGTTATATGGAGTAGACAGTTATTTGGATTCAGCTGCTATCTGGATGGTGCTGTTGTTTGGTCTGGACTGCTCTCAAACTGGCTCATTTTCTGGACTGGATTGCTATCTGGACTAGGCTGGGATGTGGTTAGGCTGAACTGCCACTTAAACCATTGTTTCTCAACCTCAGTCCTCAGGGTCCATAACCAGCTGGAGCACAGGTCTGCCCATTACTGACTACTGATACATTTGAAAAACTTCACAGTGGGGAATATCATGGGTCTGGGAATGACACATATTATAACATATGTGGGGTCTGAGAATGTTACGTTATATACTGTATATAGTGCACTTTTCCCAAACCCTAATATAAACCACATGTGCGTTATATAGTGTGCCATGTCCATAGATGCGTAATGTAAGGAAGACAGGAAGGGGGAAGTGTAATGGGGGTGGAAGAAAGATGTGTAATGTAGGGTGGGACCATGTGCATGGAGGGGGTGCAGGGAAGGTGTATTACAGAGGGGGCACAAAGGCAGGTATGTCAGGTAGGGGGGAGAAGCTGAAAGGCAGATGTGTAAAAACTCTGCTCCCTGGCCTGATCCAGACCTATGGCCGCCGTAGTTTTTATGGCGGCCGAATGTGTAAGAATGGCATTTTTGCTGTTCTGCACATGCACCGGGCAGATGTTGCCTGAAATAATCGATCGTCCATCGGATGAAGGGGCGTGCTGCGCTGTAACTACATTATAGTTACGGAAGGTTAATTAGGTAGTAAAAGCAGGGTTTCGGCGGTTATGCTCCTGTGTGAGCGTAGTTACACACAGTTACGACGGCTGAAGTTAGGGTAGCCTTCAGCCGGCGTAACTGAGTGTTACTATGCTCACAAAGGGGGAGTGCACCAGAGCTACGCTGGCCGTACTTAAGGACAGCAGGCCAGCGTAGCTCTGGATCAGACCCAATGAGAGGACGGGGTTGAGGGGTGCCGTACCATTCTCTTGTTCTGGGTACCGTTAATCCATGCTACACCTCTGACTACCCTATTATTTGGACTGGACAACTGTCTGATTTGAGCTGCTGTCCAGATAGCTTGGATCTCATTGAAATTCCTCACATAGGAGGAACATGCATGACAATATCATTTAGTTAGAACGATTGACTGAAGAATGGATTGGCTGCTTTCTGCAAAATAGTTTTTGTTTTTGTGAGCTTAATGCATTTATAGTAATCCATATTTAATAAGTGCATGTATGTGTAATCCAACTGCATTGTTTGCTTTTTGTTGAATATGTTATCATATTTACAAATATTAAACAAAAAAAATATACCAGGTTATTAATAGATCCACTATACAACAGCTTCATGTTTGTAACAAGTAAAAATATTTGGGCTGCGGTAACTATGGCAACAACAGCTCCACATCTGCCGTCTTGCTTCAGCCAGATGCTAGATATTTCCTGTGCCAAATACAGTCACTAAATCACTGTTTTCCAAGGCACAATTCCTTTCTGGGAACATTTCCTGAAAATAGTATTGTGGTAAAATCAACAATTGGTTAAGTTTATTTGTTTGATCATTCTGTATCCCTATTTGTACTTTGGAGGAAGGTTAGAAATGACTAATATGTGTACAGTGTGTGTTTTGTGGCTTTTCAATTTGCATCTCCATATATAGTTTGCAATTGTCGTGTAAATAGACCACACAACATTTTCTTAGTATTTTACAGGAGTGATTGGAAAATGCAGACCATTCAACGCAACCCCTTCCATAAGGTAAAATAGTCTCTGCTCTTCAGCTACAACCTTTCACATTAACCTGGTTTCAAGGAAGTAACTAATATATTAAAAACATTTTTTCAACCCAGATGGTTACCATAGTAACAGACAATTGGAAGATCACGAGCAGTATTTACTACCTAATGGAATAAGTCTTGTTGGAGATGTAAACACTACAAGTTCACAATAGATCACACATCATCGCAAGCCTGCTGTACTGCACATATGCACCTAGTTGGCGCTATTAAGCGGACTTTCTAAGGTGCTGCTCAACACCTCAGTCATTACAGTCTTGTAAATTCTAGTGTACCTACGTCCCTGTGTTGTTGAGTTGAGTGAGAGAACCTGCCATCTTTGTAACATCTGTTACTATCTTTCTATCTGCCTATGTATATGATATGTTATCCTGTCGTCTGTGATGCTTGTTATGCTGTTACAGAAACTGTTGGTACTGCTGTTCTAATAAACCAACTTTGTGGAGTATTCTCTACATCAGGCCTGTCCAACCTGTGACCCACCAGGTGCTGTGAAACTAAGTCCCAGCATGCTTTAATAGCATAGGCATAGCTGGTTGGACATACATGACAAAGCATGCTGGGACTCACAGCACCTGGTGGGCCACAGATTGGACAGGTCTACTCTACATTACATCATCATTAATACCAATACTGCTGCTACACTATAATAGATATAAAACCTTGACATCCATATGGACTTGAAAGTCTACCAGTGGATGGTGAAGACATCTCATAAGGTGAAGCTATTCTATCAATAACATTGCACAAGGGTAGGGGTTACTTAAGCGCGTGCATGAATGGACACAGCGGGGATACTCTATTGGAATCCTGCTTGTGCAGTGCTTTCGAGATCCAAATGCAGCACAATTGGATCTTAGGATCTGATCCCATGTTATTACTAGCGATCTTTGCAGTTATTGAACCCTGTTTATACAATTCACACACACACAGTACTGAATGTTCAGTGAGGTCATAGGACAGCACCATAAAAGTCCACCTCAAAGCGTATAAATATTACCAGAGAACTCATTTCAGAATGTTAGAGACTATAATATTTAGAGCAATGTCACCCCCATATGTCATTTGCATTAAGTCCTCCACTTAATGCAAGGCTTAATGCAAGTCATGATCAAACCCCACCCAGTACACTTGTGTTTTTTGGTGTCCCCAATCCTTCCTTAATAGTGTCTGCAGCAGTGCATTGAAGGGGTTCCTCTGAACCTTGGTCCCGGGACAGGGCCAATGCTAGAGTGTTTGGCGCCCCCCTACAAACTTTAAGTTTGCGCCCACCTATTTAACAAATTCACATTATAGTTAATAGATTATAGTATCCATGTAAGCATCATAAAACACAATCTTGTAACCACAATAAAAGAAAGCAAATCATAGTCACTACTATACAATACAGGCAGCATCCTAGTCTCCACTATACAATTCCCACTTCATCCTAAAAACTGCCTCACAATATAGACTATATATCTTTGTGACAACCATACCATTCAGACATTATCCTAGTAACCGATATACCATACAGGCTGCCATACAATACAGATTGCATCCTTCTGACCACTGTACAATACATTCTACATTCTTGTAACCACAATGCAGTTAAAAAAGGAAAACCTTGGAAAACAGAAAACATTTGTAACCACAACACAAAAGATTCACAGCCCTGTAAGCGTGTCTCCAGCACCCTATCATGTCTCCAACCCCCCCCCCCCCATCCACTAACTCCCCCCCCCCAGTATTCCCATCATTTTTCTGCAGCCCTGCCAGTATCCCCATCATGTGGCTCCAGCCCCCCATTATCCCCATCATGTGGCTCCAGACCCCCCATTATCCCCATCATATGGCTTCAGTCCCCAAGTTTCCCCATCATTTCTCTGCAGCCCTGTTATCCCCATCATGTGGCTCCAGACCCCCACTATCACTATCATGTCTGTGTAGCCCCCAGTATCAACATTATATGTCTCCAGCACCCTCCAGTATCCCAAAAAAAAGCAGTATTGTCCCGCACTGGTTTGGATAAATATATCAAATACTCAAATAATTATGTCAAGCATATCTCCCAAAAAGAGACAGAAACAAAGGAAGCACAAATACGTTGTATATCCAGCTTGTATGAAAGCAATGGATAACATATAGGGAGATTTAGAGCGCACACCTATGAATCAATTGAGCCAGGTAAAAAAAGGAGTTTAGACACACTTAAAGAGCGAAATATGATATTAAAAAACTCATTTATTCAAACAGATTAAAAATACTCAACAGCAAAATATAAAGCAAGCTGGTTGGCTACCCAAAGAAGGGATATTAAATTGTACAACAAACATTATGTGAAATAGTTTGAAATTTTATATAACCAGCAAGTAACTGGTATCACACCGGGGCTAAAAACAATTAGTGTTTTGTTTACAAAGTTTTAATCATATAAATATAGTAATAATCAAAACTGGTCCAAATAGCATATGGAGCCAGCAAATCAAATAGCTGGTTTTTACATAATGTTTATTGTACAATTTAATATCCCTTCTTTGGGTATCTAACCAGCTTGCTTTATATTTTGGTGTTGAGTATTTTTAATCTGTTTGAATAAATGAGATTTTTAATATCATATTTCGCTGTTGTGTGTCTAAACTCCTTTTGTACCTGGCTCAATTGATTCATAGGTGTGCGCACTAAATCTCCCTATATATTATTCACTGCTTTCATACAAGCTACAAGCTGAGTATACATTATATTTGTGCTTCCTGTGTCAAAGGGCCTGATCCAGCGCTACGAAAATTCGCACGACGGGCGAATGCGAACGTTCGCTCGGGCGTATCAACATACACGCCCCTAACACTCCCATAGTAAAGTCCCTGCTTACGGCGGCTATACCCTACACTGGGTACGACCGTCGACGAAAATTCGCAGAAAATACGCTGAGCGTACGGGCTTAGCACGCCCATACTGTACAATTTAAATGGCTATCCCCGCCTCCCTGTAGTAAAACGGGCGCCCAGCCGACCAGACCATAAAAAATACGCCCCGCGAGCGAAAAATACGCTAACAATACGCCCGCTATTCGCTCATGACGCTCGGGCGACCGGAAGCTGTCATATGTATATCCAGCCCCCCCAGTATCCCCATCATATGTATCCAGCCCCCCCAGTAACTCCAACAAGGAGAGTGGCTCCTCCGCGACACTCTCCTTCTCTTTGTCTTCCTTCGGCAGCTCATACAGGAACCACTTTTATGAGCTGGCAGCCACAAGAGTGGGGAGCAGAGGAAAACCGCTGGTGCCTCTCCAGCATGTGCCGCATCCCACAGCGGAGCGCATCGTGCCGGCCCTGGCCCAGGGCAGCTGTCCTCCTCGTCTCTGGGCCTGCTCTTGAGTGACTTAGCCACCTCCCAGCGCAGAATTTGATGTAATGTATCAAACCATGCCCCCACTGTACATTGCTGTTAACTGTGCTGTGGGGACAGGGCTTGATACAAATATACAACAAGCCCCAACCTAGGTGCTTGACTTATTCTTAGGGGCAGAACTGCTTGATATTATTGATAGATGTCTTTGGATCTATCATTAGAACAAATAGAGGACCAAGCTGCCAATCTAAGATGTCTAATTTTGCCTGGGCCTCCAGCATGTTGGCAGGCTGAGCCCCCAAATCATGTCCAGAATTATTGATTAGGCAAATGAAATGGAATGGGATGGGTGAATCTGTTATAAGCACAAGAGTTGCCCTTTCTATTTCCCTAGGTAATGATTGCTGGCAAAGATGCTTATACTTTTGTGTATGTTCCAACCTTCTATACACTAAGCAACAGGCCATGAAGTTATGATGATGACGACAACGACAACAACAACATATGGCATCTAGGAAAATATTTACTAACCACATTATTCTGATCAACTCTATATTGTTGCAGAGTATTACTGCACATTTGAATAGATAATATGCCTTTAGAGATTAAACATGCATATTTTACAATGTAATTAAATAACCATGTTTCAAACTTACGTTTGAAGAAAGAGTTAATGTAGGTCATTATTTTAATTTGAAGATGAACTGTCATTAATTTGTATTTATTATTTAAGTGGGTACTTGAACCACGTAAAATCGTTAGTTTTTATTACAAATAGTGTATATTAGACATGCTCCATATTTGTACATACAAGATAATGGACAGGGAGAATAGTATGAGTAGTGCTCCTTTGATATTGGAGTATAGCTCTCGTGTTTGTACAGAGGAAATCTAAGAGGTTTATTCTCCAGTCACAGGGATGAATGTAATAAAAAAAAATAATTAGAAAAAACTCGTACCAAAAAAAGATCAATCGCAGAGAATTAAAGGGAAGTCTAAATGTGGCCTTCTTTAAATGTCATGAAGATATAAGTTCTAACCGCTGCGCAGGTTATTGATATTGTGTATTGTTAATATCAAATATTCACAATTTAATTATGGCTCCTGCTCACCTTATTTATTCTTTAGTACAATACATTTTCTTTACCACTCTGCATTTTTAGTATCAGGTTAAGAAATTCAATTATCTCTATGAGCTTGCGCAAACAAACCTTTATTTAATAAAAAAAACATAACAGTGACATACTGTCACCCAATGAAAGAATTTCTAAAAGGTTATGCTCACTTACAAATGTTTGCAGGTAAAACAATGCTTGTGACAAAATTTTCTTCTCTTGCCAAGCTCACCCCTGTGCTCCTGTTTTCTTAGCCAGGGATAACATAACTTGCACCTTCTTCAAGAGTCTAGATATTTTGTCGACCTAACAACAGTCTTTCATCCATTTAATTTTTTCCCCCAATTAATTAGTCAAGCATTGTGGCGCATTGATAATCACACGCCGCCCAGTAACAGCAGAAACAATAAGACACTGACAACCTTTCATGATCATTTCTCCTATTTTGATTTATTATGCATGCAATGTTCCCATTTTAGCTGTTAAGTGGCTCACTGACAGGAAAGATGAAAGGATTGCTGTTATCCACTTGACCCAGAAGCAAAATCACAAAGTGCATTGTGAGTCCTTGTTTTATTTTCCTTCCGTATTTATGACACCAGAGGAGATGGTACAGATCCCATTAATTTAGAGCTACATTAAGATGAGCAATTAATTTAATTATAGCACACATACTGACTTTTAAAATCTGCAGACATGATAGTGCAGGCAGTAAAGATTAATGGCATCTGACCATAATGTGATGATTCGGGTTTGCCTACATCAATTCATCTTGTCAACAAATCTAGCTACAAATTTTCTTTTTACTTAAAACTTGCTCGTGAGTCTTTGACCCCTCATGCCTGTGTAGGTCTTTTAAGAACCCCTCTTTAGTCTAATCTCTCTGTGGACAGTCTACTAAATACATTTACAGTGTTTCGTGAACAAAGACTTTGACTAGATTTGAATAGCAAGAAACAGAAAGGTACAAGGTATTTGCATAAACGTAAGATAAATACAAGGCTGTGTTCCTCCGGGAGAACATTTTTACATGCACTGCTGATTTCTTATTCAGCCGTCCTTTTATAAGGCAGTAGAAAGACACAGTAATATGACAATAGAAGCTGGTAAAGTTAGTTTTAGCAAAACAAAAAACTTGCTTGTAATGAGATGGCACTTGTAATGTATCTCTTGTCTGTTATGCCTCTACAAATATAGCAATGCCTCTGAAAAATCATCTAATCAATATTGCTTTATTAAATAAAATTATAATAAATATGGAATTGTAGTTTCTCTTCTAAGAGCTGAACACATTGGGGTAGATCCAAAACTAGTTACACTAGCGTATTTACACTAGCAGGTGACGTCAAATTGGCATTATGTATGTACTGCGCATGCCACGTAACTCTGAACGTACTCAGCATCAGCGTAAATACATACGAAGGGGTGGGTCAATCTTACGGCACCAGGAATTACGCTTTGGAGGCGGAGGGAGGCATTTAAATCGTGCAGTGTGGGCGTGCTTAAGCATATACGTACGTGAAGCCTTTGCGTAGTCAGTACTTACACTTTCAAAAGTTAAGGTAGTGTCAAGCGTAAAACGGCCACAGTACGTACAGCCGAGGGGAGCGTCTAGTAAATACACCACGTTGCAACCTAATGGAAACGTAGGTCAGGATCTGGGCCATTGTGTGTGGTGTCATCCATTATGAAGGGTCAACTTTAAAAAATACATGGTTTTTGATTTTGAAAATCTGGCATTTTGTCACAATTTCATCTGTATGATGTAATAAGCATAACCATTAGTGGTCAGCGCTAAGGAAAGACCCTTTTTTATAAGCTATTTTATGAGTTTTTTTTATCATTTAAAGAGAACAGATGGGTATTACTGATGACACATTTTTGTGAGTCCCTCCCTTAGAGATAGCATATAACAGCAAATACAAACATTTTTACTCCAACAGTGTGCCCTTTTTTAACCCAAGTATGTCCAGTATTTTCTACTTTATTAACCTTTATAGATTACATTTGCTATCCTTTCAGTGAAATAGGGGTCTATTTACCTATGAGATCATTTTTTAATGAACGATGCAGATCCAGGCTCGCTTCTCTTCGCAGCGAGCCTGGCAGCATCGTTCATTAAATTTACTATTATTCACCCTACCTGCAAGGTCCTGCGAGGTCCCGCGATGATGTCTCTGCTCATCGCAGGACATTTCATTCATACGAAGTATGCAGCTGCAGCCCGACGGGACGCCCAGACAGGTGAGTTTAATCTTTTTTTAATCTTTATTTATATTTTTTATGTTTTTTACTGATTTTTATTTTAAATTCAATTTTTTTTAATTTATTTTTTTACCCCCCGCAGTATTTCTATGTATTCTGGCAGTCTCCCCATACATACCCCCCTTTTACTCCCCCTAATAACAGCTATTAGGGGGAGGAAAAGAGGGGTATATGGGGACATCGCTGGAGAGATACCCCCTAACGCCAGCCTGAGCTGACGTTAGTTTTATGCCTGGAGCGGAGTATGAAACTCCACTCCGAGGCTTTGTAAATATAAGGAAGCACAGGCCTACTCTGAAATGAACGGGCCAGCGGAGACCCCCGATAGTAACATGGAGCACCATGGAAACTACTATTTTCCATGGCGATCTATTGTCTGTAAATAAGAAACAGTTCATTTTCATGTGATAATGTCCATTTTCACATGAAAATGGGCATTATCACATGAAAATGAACTTTGTAAATAGACCCCAAAATGTCTTCATGTTTAACTTAGATCCACTACCATGCAGTTTCAGTGAATGTCTTAGTAGGTACACAAAATGATAGATGTATATGTTCTGTAGAGTATAATATTGAATTGTCTTCTTTACATACAGAACATTGTTTCAGTTTAAATGTCATCGGACAGTATTCATACTTACCCTGAAATTATGTACAGTAGCCTCCACTGCGGAGTCTACCATACGGAATTTGTGACCACAAGCCTGCATGTAGGAAAGAAGGGCCCTCCCCCCCCCCCCTGCACTCCTACTTGTGAATAGTGGATCCACCAGCAGTACCCTACCTTAAGTATTCCACATGGCAACCCTTAGCCAAGCCCTTACTGTAACTAACACTGCTGTGTGACTGGATCATACAGAGCACTGAGCACTTTTACTTTACATGCTGGCCGGTCCATTGTGTGATATAAAGCACTTGTCCTTATGTATCAATCCTTAATGTCCCATAGAGTGTAAGCTTGCCGGCAGTGCCCTCTTACCTACCCAGTCTGTATATTACCAGCCATTCTTGTTATAATGATTATTAAAATTGTAAAGCGCTACCTAATCTGCTGGCGCTATATAAAAACCTGTTAATAAATAAATAGTAAATAAAATCAGGTCCATAACTGTCAGATAAATATATGACTATGCTATAGGTAAGACATGAATTTAAAAGATACAATTGTGGAACCCCTTTAGAAAAATTCTCAAATAAAGCGTTTTTGTGTCAGTCTAAAACACAGATGTCCATATCAAACGATTTGTTTTAAAGGTGGGATAATGACAAAATTCCACTATTTAACCAAATCATCAATATTCTCTAATCCTATGGAGGCTTATTGGGTGTGGGAATATATTTACGCTTACATACTAGAGGAGAGAATGTCTCAGTCCTCTCTTGATGCCTTTTGCATACTTTAGAGTTCATGTTACGGTTATCGGAAGGAATCTATGAAAAATGAAACTGCATACAACTGTGTATCATCAGTGGGGCTTAACCTTGTCAAGTATGCCTGAAACAGGAAGTGCTCTGTGACACTCACTGCTAGAAACATAAGCTGATGAGGAAAACACACCAGGAATCTGTTCTACAGACAGTGTCATGGTGCCTATAATGTGAAATAAAGTAAAGTATTTAACCCGATGTTAAATACCAGTCATTTATCATCCTCTTGTTGCAGAAAAATCCTTTCCTATGGGGAAACGTTTGAGTTGCAAGTAATTGTCTGTAGTGTAGATTAATTTGAAATGGAAGATGTATTTCAGAATTGGTATTTTATTATAAACATAAAATCTACACGTTAAATAGTTTTAAATTAAACTTTTTTTTTTTTTTTAATATGTTGGATATGCTTGTGAATCAACATATAGGACCGGATCCAGACCCTCGCACACTTTCCGTATGTGCGGGGGTCTGTCCGTCCGAGACAGAGAGGGGAGTGCACACCCCCTGTCACGCCCCTCTCATGCAGGCTTTATGACAGCTTACACTTCCATAAGCCTGCCTTAAGCCCATCATGCGTCCGTCCACACAACCGCTGATCCACACCAATGTGGGAGTCCCCTCCAACACTCTACAATTAGCATGCTTCCCCCCACCCACTTTAACGGGCGGAGGGGAAGCACAGCTACGGAACTGAGTTACAATCGTAACCCTAGCGTAACATCTGGAGAGCGCATGCAGTTTTACTAACCGAAGACCTATCGTATGGAACCTGGGATTTGATAATAAAGGGTCTGTGTTTCTCCTCCACCCATCAAGGTGGACAGGAGGAACCATTTCAAGTTTACAGTGTAGCTGGGATTAGGGAGTTACTAGCGCATCGGCGGTCAGACAGATCGGTGATCCGCTTGTGTAACTTAAGGCTGCTTTATGGCAGTGTAAGTCACAAAATCTCTGCACAAGATAGGGGAGTGTCAGGGGAAGCTCACTTCCCTCTTCTGTGCAGAATTTAAAATGTACGGAAAGCGTGCGGGGGTCAGGATCTGGTCGCTTACGATTATATTTTAGATCATTACACGTAGTATAACTCAGAAAAATAATTTAATTACTGTAATTTGCATATAGTGTATTTTTAATAACAATAAAATACAGTTACATTTTTAAATCCTCTTTTAACTTAATAAAGGTACAAACTTTCTATATATTATATGAAGAAATGTATAAAAGACCATTCTCCTCATTCTGTATAGAAACACACACAATTCACATACTTTTCTACATATTATATTTTATAGAGTGTATCATATATTCAGTGCTAGGTCTCTGGGCCCCTTGCGAAGTTTGGCCTGTCTCCCCCAATGAACCTCTTAGCTGAAGCATTATACAGTCAGTGGTGTCTAATAATATAGCTGATGGATAATCATTATCTGACCACTACTTTAGTGCATTTCACAGTGACTGTTCACTAGATTTTGTATAATTTAATCAGTTTGTTGTAACTTACATACGTCCATCCGCTATATTATAATACACTACTGATTGTATATCACTTAAACCCAGCAGCGCTATTTTAATGTATTACTTTTCTCTTAGAACTTACCAGCATATTTAGAAAGATGGGGGCAGAGCTAGAAAGAAAACTCCTGAATTTACCTCTCTGAACAGCTCCTGGCACGTCTGCACTCCTGACTCTGCAATGGCCGTTCATGAGAGAAGTTGTGGAGGAAGAGCATGAGAGGAGTTGTGGAGGAGGAGCATGAGAGGAGTTGTGGAGGAGGAACATGTGCAGCAACTCCAGACACGGCCATTTTGCTTATGAGTGAGAGAGCAGCGATCACGGTCCATGGTGATGCACTGATGCTGCCTTTAAACAGAGCTGCAGGTGCATCAGTGAGAGGCTGCATGGCTGCTGCTGAATCCTTTTCTTAATGGGCTGGATTAACATGGAAGGCCTGGCTGCTGCTCATCTTTGTGCTACCC
>WWET01000339.1:364838-386560 GCA_011038615.1 Limnodynastes dumerilii
ATATATATATATATAGTATAACATATCAGCACCGCTCCTCTTCTGCCAGCTCATCATGGTGGCCTGTGCACTTGCCACAATCATAGATAAAAGAGAGGGGCGGCCACAAATGTAGAGCTGCACTATGTTTTTCACGCAGCAGTCGTCATTTTCAGAGGTGAGAAATTACTTTGCAGATCCGCACGGAAAGCTAAAACCCTGCCCTAATTGTCAAATTGAAATGCTCCTCCCCACTCACCTTATGAAGTTTAGGTGAATGGAGGAGATGCACTGCCCAGACGGCTGATATGTCTGGATTTCCGTACCGTAACATCTGGTGCGTGCACACTGCCAGGATATCAGATGAATTCCGCAATCAGCGCATAGAATTCAGCTGATGGGCCTTGATCTCAGACTCATGTATCAGCTATAGTCTATGATAATGCAGCTTGTAGTACTATAGTACAACAGTATAAGGTCCTTTTATTTTGATTTCTGTCATACCCTGAAGGTTGTTATAAAATACTATAGATCTTAGCTGTGTGATCACCCGCACTTATATATCAGTCATGTCTATATGGTTCAAACATATAAGCTAACTCAATGTTTCATACACAGGTACTGGATGATCTTTCTTAGCTTATAAATTGTATATATGGAATGCCAGATAAGTGCTGCAATTTCTCAAAAAAAATCTTAGATGTATAAGATGCAGATTCAGAGCTGCACTTCCACCTTTTTTAAGTGCAAGTGTAGACCTGAGCAATACCATGTTGAACTGCAAGGAGAGGCACATTTATATCGTTAAAAGAAAATTAGAATTCAGAGATGAGGTTTTTTAGCTTAACTCTAATTTATAGCTTAAACATGAAGCTATGCAGTGTTTGAGTTCTATGTGCAAAAGTAAAGTATTTTCCCTGCATGCAAAAGATTTAAAATAATTTAACACCCCTTACTTTGCTAAACGGTTTAGTCGAGCTGTACACTCGTACCATTTTTGAACTTACTTCCAAACTCTGAATCAACCCCTAAATCTATAAAAACAAAATAAAATAAAAAATTAGGTATTTAAAACTAGAACTTACTTAAGTCAATTAACTGTGTGATTTTCACAAACTGAAGCTGCTATTGCTGTCTCATATGCCACCTGTTTCTTCCTTTGTGGACACTTCAAGAACTAAGCTATAAAAACAAGTAGTTATTCAACGTGTCGCCCTTTGAAGTTATTAACCATGTATTATAGATTAGCAGCCGAAAGCCGTGAGTCCTGCTGTGGTTAAATAAGGGAGTAGACTATTGGCTTTAGTTTACTGAATTATAGGAGTGGATTGAGGTACATAAAAAGTAATTTTCAGCTTCCTGCTTTGTACCATGCATTTCAATAAATGATTTTTTTCATTTTCTCAAGCTCACCCCCTGTAATAATAAAAGAGAAATCTTCTCCCAAGGAACTGGTCTGTTGTAAATTCAACAAAACCAGGAATAGCAGAGTTGTTTGCTTTACTACACAGATGGCTGTGCAGTTTTATTGGACAGACATAAAAAGTTCTAGATTGACACAAAGATTATTTTCCAAATAATGTAGAACACAAGAGTTATTTCGTGAGTGAAAAAGACTATTTCTGAGAAATATGCACAAAAATGTAAAACAGACAAGGCTGAATGCTTAAAGAATCATTTGGGATTAATTAAGTTTTTGTCATTAGATTTACATTTACTGGAGCTCATCTTGGATGACAAATTTGTATTTCAACTAATATTATTACTCGGCTATAAAACTATATTTATTATTGGAGAGCTTAAAATTTTATGCACCATTTTATTCCTCAATTTTCAAATTAATCCAGATTTAATCATTTTTTATGACTCTGGGGAGAGAGGGACATATGGTGACTCGTCCACATTCACAAGCTGTCTCCAGTGTGTCTATTGTCATGACTTTACACTAAGCGCCCTTATTCCCCTACTTTACACCTCCAGTACTTTATCCTTTGAATCTATTTTACATGCCCAGATTAAAAAATATTAAGAGAGAGGATTATCAGCTTGTTTCACTATTCTTCCTATAAGCCAAGCTTCAAAGTTCCTTCAACATTATATCATTCTTATATTTACCTTTACATTTTATGTCTTCATTATTATGTATTATTTAAACTTAGACCCTTTGTTCTTTCTTATCTCAGTGCATTGGCGATATTAAAAATGCCATACCAGAGCCAGAGGACAATCTGTAATGAAGCAAAATGAGCAATAAGCATGCTGAGAAATCTACATCCTGTGGCTACTTGTTAATAATAACTTGTTTTCTTGGTATCCTGACACTCCCCAACAGGGCTGCTGAAATATTTTAAAATAAATGAATAGTCATAAAATAGACATTCTGCAGATGATTCAGAATTGGAAGTAAGAGCAAAAAAAAATAAAAAGGTAATGAAGTAGATCGCAGTGGGGACTCGCAACGGTCCACCTGATATAGGTCCTTATTCACACCTAAGATGCTGCTTCATAGGTGCGTAAAATTTGTAACTACTGTAATATATTTACACGTAGTAGTTTGTTTTTTTACACAATGTACGCAGTAGTTAGGGATGGGGATCATGTACAAGTGGACTTAAAGTCTGCTCGTACTTACTTCAGTAATTACTTAGGAAAAAGTTAGGTGAAGTGGGTGGGGGGATTAATTTGAATGAGGTTAGCCGGGTGTGGTTAGGAATCTCCATGTGTATTTTCCTTATTTAAGAGGGAAAATACTCACGGGAACTTGTAAGTGCCATTAGGCACCTAAAAATGGGGGGGTGCCGTGGGAGTGGACCAGACGGTTAGGTTCAGCTACATGTGTATCCGCACCTACTTATTTCACACTTAAATGTGAATCCGGTCTATAACGAGGATGGAATTTTCTGCACAATATAGGACCGGTTTTAGATTAATGACATTAAGCCACTTACGCACGCAAGGAGCGGAAGTAGCCTTATTTGACCGGAAGGTGCATGCTCCCTCCAGATGTTACGCTAGTGTTACCATAGATAGTGTTAAGATACAAAGTTCCATACAAGCCCGTTTCCTAAGAAATAGGCTGTGCTTCCCCTCTGCCCGCTAAAGTAGACGGAGGAAGCATGGTAATTGTAGAGGAGTGACAGGGACGTTCACTCCCTTCTCTCTGTAGACAGACTCCCACACGTACATGGGAGTCCATAGTCTTTATCCTTCCTCCATAGGATAAAGGTACACAATTTATTAGAGCAGTCTAGTACTGCACAACTATACTTAGAAGTTTTTTACTTTTGTGTTTCACTTACCATGTAAACTAAATAAGTGCAAAGATTGATAGATGGAAAACTCTACAGAATTCAATTATGACTGTCCTGAGTTACACCTAACTTGTAAATGATTGGTCATTATTCAGAAGTCACATTGAGTTATCCGAATTGTAGTAGTTTCTGTTAACATTAAAATGTCTGTAGGACATGAAGGAAAGGACCCTGTTGTGAGAACATACAGTCTAATGGGGATGTGATGTGCATTGAAAATATTTACATGGTTGTTTTATTTATCGACTAACAAAAAGAAAAAACATCTAGAATACATGAAACAATTAAAGTTCATACTTACAAAGTTGCTATGGGTAATGTCCATGAAATTAATAAAGAGCAAATTAATAATTCAAGCGTTAAGGCTTATTGAGTTCATTGAGTGATTTTCAGTATTCATATTCTCTCTATTGCTTTCCCATTGGCACACAGGTACAAAGAAAACCACATATCTGCTGTTAAATAAGGCTCACCGATTCCTATACCAAAACCTTTTTGCCACTCTCAAAATTCTACACAAAGTGTACACAAAAAACAAGTGTAGAAAAAAAAAACCACAAAAAAAACCTATGTTGATACTATTTTTTCATAGTGGAGGTCTAAGCCTAGATATATGGGTAAAAAATGGACATGTAACAGAAGAGGGATCAATTATAACTTATGAAAGCAACATTTTACATGTTTCCTTCCTTATTTTATCATTTCATCTGCAATCAAAAGCAAGAGGATTCTGGGGAAAGGAGCTGGCAAAGCTTTTAGATTTAAATGAGCCCTTAATGTGTTCTTTGTCGGAAACCTACAATGTATCTAGGGACCATTACTAATAACCAATTAAAAGTTTCTACTGACAACATTTGTTCAGGTTTCATTCTTCTTAACACATGTCAGTTGTAATGAAGCATTAAATAAACAGCTGCTTTGATTAGGTTTGTAATTACACCTTGCACAAGAACACACAAGTTGTTCCTAAACGATCATTTGTATACATTGCATAAAACGTGTTACAGGCGATAACCAAACATGCAGCATCCCATTAGAAGAGACTGAATTATGTATTAAGGCAAATGCCTGCTAAACATATATCAAAGGACGGGAAAAATTATCTGGAATTTACATCAAGAACTTGAATACATTTAAAAAAAACTTAGAAAACATAGAAAAAGTGGGAAATGGCTGCTCTAGAATCTGCAGCCTCTCTTAAAATCCAGAAGGGTCTACACCTTCAAAAAGGGAAAACAATGGAATGCAAAGGATATAGAGAGGCGCTGATCCACCTTAACAAATGTGGTATGCTTGAAAATAACCCCTGTATATGCGTTATGATGTGCAAACTGACGGTGAGAGATTGCTTTGGATTCCAAAGCCCAACCTGTTACAAAAGTGCTCAACCGACAGGTAGGTAAAAGAAAAAAAGGGATTTATTACACACAAATAAAACACTAAATAACCAGGGCACATAAACACATAAGTAAGGGGCAGACCGTCTCCGTACCGTAGGTGTAATTGTCCGCATTCAACGGGATGGAACAAACCTGGAGAGGCGGAAATAACAGGTACTGGAGACCAACTGCAAACCACGTGGACAACCAGCTGACGCATTTCGGGCATATTTAAAAAACTGTTACTGCATAGCAACACTTATTTCTAGTGTTACTAGGGACTACGTGGGTCTTGATTATGTAATTTGCATCTCAAACTGGCCAGGGGTGTGGGGGTGGGCTTAGGACACGATTTGCATAAATCACATCATCAAGCCCCACCCCTATACCGGCATCAATCTCTTCCCTCGGGGTTCTGGAATCTCTTGGACGGAAGCAATGTAAAGTCGGCAACCCTGCCTTCTACAATAGACAAATTATAAGGATTTTCTGAATAAATTGTATAGGTAATATACTGAAATAATATTTAAACGGATAATATTAGTAACATTCTCCAAGTTCTATCAGTCTACAGTCACTAGAGAAGAAAATATAAGAATTTCCAGCTGGTCACATTTCTCAAGGAGAGATATGAGTTAGACAGCATGGGTACTGCTAATGACCATAGTGTGGAGTCCATCATCAGCAGTGCCAACATGCCAGTCATGGTCCCCCTTTAACAGCTTCTGGTGTAGTATGAAGAGAAACAGCAACAGGAAAGATTTCTAGCAGGAACAGAAGTACACCCCATAAAATGCTGCAGAAGAACAGGGAGCCTGTACTCTGCCAATCACTGTCATCATTAGCCTTATATGGCCTAAAACCTAGTAACTGGCGCTGGATGACCATCAAACAGATAATCAGCTCAGGAAAAAAAACTGAAAAAAAATCATAAAATAATATCTCAAGGGAGCTTACCAAATTGCCAACAGCTATAGAGGCAAAAATGCAGTGACATTACTCTTTCATAATCAAAACCACGACACGTCAGCTTAAGTTATAATTACATGAAGTATATTCATATATTATGTCTCTTGTAATTACCACAGATTAATGTAAAAGCACCAAACAGATTCATTAAAATTATATCAAATCTTGAGAAAATTAGGCATATAGGACCTGATTCACACTTAAGAATCTTCTTAAAATAAGAACTTAAAGTCACACCTGGGCTAAACCATGTTGATTGCAGGGGAGTCATATTTCATCTGTTGCAAACAGTACTAGTGTTGAGAGGTGATATTTCCCAGCCCAAGTCTAAATAACAGTGTAATAGTAAAGCTGGTCAGTATCTGTGTGCAGTAAGCAATTCAAAGATATATCCCTGCATGCAAAGAATACAATTAAATTAATTCCCCCTGCAATCAACATTAGACACAGACAGATTTAAAAAAAAAAAAAACAATACCAAAAACAAAAAACTACATGTAAACATCGCATGCCAAGTACAGTGGGAAAATGATAAGGAATGCCTCTAAATTTGTTTCATGTTCCCACATCTATATTTTAAAGCTAATTATGACCACATATGCTCACAGGTTGAATAGTCTTCCCTTATCCATCCACCACTTATAACTTACCTGTAGATGATTAATGTTCTTACTACATTTGATAAAAATATTCTCAGGGTAACTCTGGATTCCCACAAATCAAAGTAATCCCCTTTTCCAATCCATCACTTTTCTTTTATAACACTTGTACTTTCTTTAAAGTTATAAAAAATACAGGATGCATTTCAGAGCTCAAAAAACTATGACACATTTTAATAATAATCACATGCCAGGACACAGAGAGACTGCAATCAGCAGCTAATAATACACTGCTTCATTATTTAGCTTCCTTATGATTACATTTATTATAAAAGCTGTGACTGGATTCAGTTTGGTACCTGGCTAAATAGTGACTCATATTTTAAAACATAGCCACAACCTACATTTTTTTTCCATTGGTCTCTTTCTGAATTTCATTTAAAATAATATATGGAAAATGAAATATATTATCGTATCATTATCCATATGGAAATTCAATATTTCATCCAATACTTAAATAACAACAAGAACACAGACGGGACAGTGGGACTGCTGGATGTGCTTTGATTGACAAAAGACAAGCAGAATTAACGGGACAAAACCCTTCCCAGCTGTGATAAAGAATAATAAAGGGAAGGGGGTTTCTCTCCAGAAGAGCAAGGTCATCCAAATGATAGGAATAAAATAAACAATGTTTGTGAAGTGCGCTTTTCAAAAGCATTCTGGGCCTCCGGCTTCCATGGTGTGTGCAGTGCTAGGAATGTTTGATATCACGCTCTTTGAAATTATGATATATTCATCAGTTTCTCCTATATACTCATGAAGAGACTTTTTTTTTTTAAACAGCATCAAAGACCATATCAAAGGGCCAGTTCGGAGGCTTTTAAAGGTAATAAGGGATGTTCAAACACAGCACCGAGTTTAGATATTTTCAGGCGTCCATAGAATCGAACTCTGCAGGAAATAGCGTGAGAAAGGATTTCAGTGTTGAGTTGCTTGCTGCTTATTATGAATGATGCTGCCTAACTCATTATGTGCTTTTTTTTTTTACTGGTTTGCAAGGACACTGAGCTGTACATGAAAGGACTGTAAGCTGAAGAACATGTCATTCTTCTCATCAGTGAAGCAAAGTACAAAATGAGCTAATTTTCTTTCTTATCCTTTTGTTGTAGAGGTAGCTCTAAATACCTCTGAATGGCTAAAAAGACCGGTTGTTTTCTGAAACAAGGTCAAGATGTCTCTGAACCCCAGGTAGTGCTCTGGTTTTCATCCAATACATCTGCATGTGTCACACATCAAGGCCAGAAGGGCCTTATAACTTGTGTTTTCTTGTTGTGTTGTGTTTTCTTATAGTCTATGGTGTCCTTTTATCAGTGAGAAGCAGAAGAGCAAAAACAGAAAAAAAAAACCAAACATCCAAGCAAAAAAATAAATCTGTAAAATATAATGAATATATTTATGTAGTTCATGTATACAGTACAAAGTTATGGACATTTCCTAAAGCAATAGGTAATAAATACCAGCAACATGGTAACAGCATCTATTGTAAGAGGGCTAGTGCAATATCTTCTGTACTGTGGAGTGTGTGGTTCTTTACATTTCAGGCTGGATCCAGACTTAAGTGCTTGAAATGAGTTACTCCTGGGCTAAACCATGTTGATTGCAGGGGGAGTCAAGTTCATTTATATTCTTTGCATGCAGGGATATACCTTTGAGTTGCTTACTGCACACAGATACTGAGCAGCTTCACTATCACACTGTTATTTAGACTTTGGATAGGAAACATCACCTCTCAACTGTTCTACTGTTTGCAACAGATGAAATATGACTCCCTTGCCATCAACATGGTTTAGCCCAGGAGTAACTCATTTCAAGCACTTACTTAAATCTGGATCCAGTCCTTCATGTTTAAGTTCCTAAATTGCTAAAATTTTTCAAAATGCACAAAATATTCCATACCCTAAAAGGCACTATCTCCTACCTAAAATGGGTAGATTGCATTTCTGACCCCTGGAAAGCTGAAACACCAACCCCACCTTAAAACATCTTCACAAAGATCAACGGGCCATATTCAGACCTCTGATTGTTCCTAAACTTGGGTTGGTTTTAATTGGATAACTTTTTTACACTGCACATGCATTTCTACAAACAAATCATAATACATTTTGAACCATCTGAATTAAGAGCAACAACACATTTAAATAAAAAAGTTGGGTCGAACTTGTTAGTGTGTGTTCTCTCTTAGAGAAGTTATAGCATAGGATAGGCATTTACTATCTCTGCATACTGAAAATTTCCATACTGCATACTGGAGTTGGAAAACTTAAGAAGGCAAAAGCTGTCAGAAGGATGTCTCTATAATGTGGCCCAGTGGCATGTTGTGAAAGCAGGGAAATGCCAATGATTTTACCCAGGTAGGAAGTGTAGAGTGATAAGAACAGGGGTGAAATGGAACCTTGTTTCATAAACTCTGACTGGTTCTAGAAGGTAATTTAAGGTAGAAAAATACATTGCATAAATGTAGCTCTCTGTGGGTAATGGTAAGACACCTGATTACCAGAGTATGCTGGGTCTTATAATACTTTGGCAATTATAAGTATTATTCTACCACTCTCTAAAGCTTCTTATTACATTATTACACCTATTACTCCAATTATGTGCAGTTCTAAATGTTAGCATGTTTAATATATTTACCTTAAGAGTAACAAGTATGTTACAACTAATTACAAATGGTGGCAGCTTACAGAAAACAACAAGACTGAAAACAGCTCTAGCATAACAGTGGAATGGAGAACTGCACACTGTAATTTTATCTTTATACCAATTATTCAAATAAGCTACCATAACCTTCTAATATGGCATCCATGTCAATAACTGCAGACATCAATACTCAACCATCCAATCAGATGTACACATGTTCACACTGTGTATTCTATAGCATTTCCAAGCCTCTAACAGGCACATTTGTGTCTGACATGTAAAATTCTTCTGAATTTGCATATGATTATAGGAGTATACATTTTTCCATAAAAAAGGTACAATTCCACGGTATGTAAGACACATATTTTGCTAAGGTCTTTCATCATTTGAAAAATAAGCTGTGGAACTGACCGAAATATTTGTTGTTTCAAAAAATAAATACTAAATAAATATGAATTCTGGCTTGCGTGACATGCGTAGCATGTCCTTACTGTAAAATTTAAATGCCCAAACTTACCCTGGCACCCAGAGAGCACAGCAGAAAACTGGTTCTCTGGATCTCTTAAATCCAGATACAAACCAAAGGATTGTGTACATGCGTAAAAGCGAAAAAAAAAGTGCATCCTAGCAATCGGAAAACGCACCCTCATTTAAAGTCTAGATCCAGTCCACATTTGGAACTTACAGAGTTAATAGACTTAATACAAAGGGATTAATGGGTAAATGTCTGTTTACACGATGGTTCTGTGTGGCTTAATTTAAACCATGACAAATCCCATAGAGGAGGAATGGCTTCAACTTGTCTGCTGCTGTTTCTAAATCTTTGACTTAAAGCACCAATCCTATGTAGAATCCTTTTTTTCTCCTTTAAGTAGCAAGTTAAGTTCCTTTTTATGTATGCATATCATTTTTCTTAGCTTTCATCCTCCAAATCATCTCCTTTTCAAACAATTATGGAAATAAGAAAATATTTTACAATGAAAACCTAGTTCAAAGAAAAATTCTTTCAGTAATATAATGTGTGTGTGTGTGTGTGTGTGTGTGTATGTGTGTGGGGTTGCCATACTGGTCACTTATCTGTGGAAAGTGCAGAATTTTAAATCTGTTATAGCTGTCTGAAGAAACAAAGAAAGAAAGATAATTACCAAGTTCCTCCTTATATGTTATAGTGATTTTACATGAAAAAAAATATAAAAATGTAAGATACATAAGAAAAGTGACATTTTGGAGAGAACTTGGCTGTCTGATCTATAGAGGAGTCTACAATCAGTTTAATTGGTTTTCCTAGGGACTGGGTGGCAGAGCCTGGCTCAGATGCTTATTTAAAACAATGCAAATTGCTGAAACTAGTCTAAAAGAGGCCAATATGGAACAAATCGTCAGTTCCAGATTAAACCCCGTGGAAGCCTTTAGGCAGTCGAAATCTCGGGGTGGTTGCTTGTGGCTTTTGCAAATAATTTTCTAATACGTTTTTAATTTTTACCAGCGTCTTTAATGTTAATTTTTCATTTCTTTGAGTTGATTTATTTTTTTAAATCTTTTGGAAACTATATAAGTAAGTTTCATAGTAATTTTCTCTCAAGATCAAGTCAATATCATTTTGATCTGCTGTGGTGGGGCCCATTGGGCGGTGTCTACTCTGAAAATTTGAAACCATTTCTTTGAGGACATTTACTAGATATACTTACACGTTCATCAAAGGTGTATTTATTCAGTTCTTTTTGTTGCGGTCATTGATCAATGCAATCTTCTTGTCTAATTAAGCGAATCCAATTTTCATAACCTGCTTTTTTACATACAAATATTTATTTACAATCATATGGGTTTTAATAACTTGACCTTCTGGTGCCATTTGTTTAATGTATTTTAAAGTTTGTATTTATTATGTACTAGTTTTTTTTAATGCTGACCAACTGTTCAATTAAGTTCCTCTTTTTCTGTATGCCAGATGCAATTCCTAACCTTTGCTGTTATCTTCTAGCCTTTATACATAAATGTTTCTGAAAAGAAGCATTTAAAATGTACATAAGTATTTTATAATCAATCACAGTTAACCAGACATGACCGAAGTGCCTCTGGAAAGTCAAATATTCAGATGCAACAACCATAGAAAGGGTGAGGAACTGCAGCAGATTAAGAGGTGTGATCACAAAGCAAGGAAAACAATAAGGCAAGTAGCACTTTAGTCACACACTACTAGTTGCAAAAGCTAAATGTAGATTTACTAAAACACTTAAAAAGGAAACATGGAGGTACGCCACTACCTCGAAGTTGCAATAAAATAAAGGTAAATTTAGAAATCAATGGGTTGTACAATTTTTGTCACATTCTTGCAAAGTGAGAGTTGCTTTGGACCTAAGATGTCCCATAAGTACATCTTTCCTTTTTGTATTTAAACTTTTATTGGGAGATGAATGTAAAGTTAATAATAGGTTTACAACCATTAAGTTTGACATGCAAATAAAAACAACTGAACAATAATTCATGGATACAATTCAAACGTACTAATATTACTAGTTTGCATTATTATAGTACCTTTACATTATCAAATATAAAAAAAGGTCACTATATTGAAACATAATTCTTTGGATAGTTGAGGTTAGAATGGTGTCAATAACAGCAAATATACTAAAGTTTTGTAGGCAGGATTAGCCTCATGATGCTACCTTACACACAACAAAATTTTAATATGCACACCCACAATCTGGACCTATAGCAGGAAGTGGAAGAAGATCTGCGGACATTGAGACAGTGTTGATCATGACAATTAAACGGTTCCAAAAATCCAATTAAATGACAGGTAAGATGTCGTTTAAAGCTTTTTTTTTTATCATGTGATCTGAACAATAGCTCAAGTTATATCAGGAAGTCAACTGAATCAGGTCCAGACTTCTTCAAAAGAAACATTTTCTGATCACCAGATATGGAAGAGCATTTCATGAAACTGTATGCCCAAAATCCGCATTTGCGACAGTTGATGTGAAAGACAATGATGCTATCGGGAGGGAGGAGTCATATAGTGAAAAGAAGGTGGCTACATAGACTTGTGCAGTTTTCATTTTATGTGATGATAATTTCTGCACTATCAGTGTATCTCAATGACAGCAAGAGGCTCCTCCCCGTGTTTTTGTGTTGCAGTAAATTGATTAGAAATGTTAGCCACATATGACTATATTGTTCTACTAATATTTCTTTGTTGATTCTAGTCACTATCCAATCCATTTGATAGAAGTGTGATAATCTGTTGGTCACCATACCATAAAGATATGGGGGTCTATCATAAGTATTGCCTTTTTTTAAAAGCTGCCACAATCATTAGGGAGAAATTTTGACAAAGTATGTATGTATATATGTCTGTATGTATGGTATGTATGTATGCATGTATGTATGGTATGTATGTATGGTATGTTGTCTCCAAATGGATATCCCAGAACATTTACTGTTTAGTAGGTTAAAATGAGATTTTAAGCTTATGTCTTAAGAACACCACAATCATAACTCAGAAATCATCTATCTTAAGGCATGCACAGACATTTACAGTTGAGAGAGATTCGTATTGTGAATCTGAAGTATGCCCTGTGCAGTTTTATGGAAGTTATTTCTCTGTAATTGCTGGATACTAATGCCTTTTCCATTTTTACTTTGGCTTTCAGTGTGTCTGATAGTATTTAGGAAGGGAAATAGGTTTGCCACTTTGCCATCCCTGTAGGCTTATAAATCAAGTCTATTTGTAATGAAATTCCGGAATAATTTTTTGCAGTGGAGATTGGCACCACAGAACATCATCCAGACGTGTGGTCTTCAGGGTGTGCCAGCAGATGTAAAGTCTTTTTTTTTTTTTTTAAGGTTTTTCAAACAGCATCTGAAAACTTTTGAAAAGGAGCAAAAAAAAAAAAGTGACTTAAGTTATAAACTTTTTACGATTTCTGCATTAAAGTTTTCTGGGTGTGCTCTGTTACTGAAGCAAAGGGGTGGATGGTTTTCAAAGCTGCTCTGGGGGTATATTGCTGTATATATGCAGAGAACATCAAATGTAAAACCTGTACCTGTGAGGCATGTAATTATTAAGTCAATAAACCTCGGTATATAGGGCTGGATCCAGACTTAAGTGCTTGAAATGAGTTACTCCTGGGCTAAACCATGTTGATTTCAGGGGGAGTCAAGTTAATTTATATTCTTTGCATGCAGGGATATACCTTTGAATTGCTTACTGCACACAGATACTGACCAGCTTTACTATTACACTGTTATTTAGACTTGGGATAGGAAACATCACCTCTCAACTCTAATACTGTTTGCAACAGATGAAATATGACTCCCCTGCAATCAACATGGTTTAGCCCAGGAGTAACTCATTTCAAGCACTTAAGTCTGGATCCAGCCCATAGTTCCCAATTTGTGGTGAAAGACGTGGTTGACTGCAGAACTTCCCTATGGAGGAGAGACCCTGTACCCCCACAGTGGGGAATCAGTTGCAGTCACAGTCCTGAAGAAGGAAATGCAATGGAAGAAGAAATACCATAAACGGCCTCTGACAGACATTGTGAGAGAGGAGGCTCCATCTTCGGGAAAGTAAAAGNCGTATAGTGGTAGAGGTCGAATTATAGTTTCCCACCACATCCAGAAATTTGATCATATGGATTTATGCCAGGTGACACCCTACCTTAACTTTTAATTCTGGATAGTACATAGGGGATAAGCCTGTCTGCCCTTACTGTACTATTAGCATACCCCCCACAGAGCGGAAGTGCCTCCACTGTGGGAATTGAAGACATTTTATTTTTATATTTCATTAATTAGTAGAATATTTTAAAGGATGCATTACCCACTTAAAAGGAAATGTGCCCCCTCTCCAGTTTGAGCAGTTGGTAAAAAAAAAAAGCTTTCATTTTACTGGTGTTAATTGTAAAACCTAAGATGGTTTTAGATTTATTTTGCTTTGTCTAACTGGTATTGTCTCTTTAGGGTTATGAAAATATTGCAGTAAATCGCCTACAAAAGCAGACACTTATTTTCGATTCTGCTATTTTGATCCATTGCTTTCATCTATTAAAATGTCAAAGTAAGGGGTGGGTCTGAGGTGATAAAGAGAAGAGGAGAATAGGGGCAGAATTATCATGTTCCGTTAGGGGAGGTTTCTATGTGTACATCACTGATCATTAGAAATGATGCAAATCTTAAGGCAAAACGTTAAGCTTTAAAAGCAGCGCAAGATGCGCCCAGGAGATACAATCCAAAACTTCCATGGTGTCTAAAACTAACTATTATATAGTGCTGATAAAAGAAAAAAGTACACTCTACCACTCTCTAGAGGCAGCAGCTGCTACAATTAGAGTTCACTGGGTTGCACCCAACACCAAGTAAAAAGCTAAAGAATGTGTAAAGAAATTGCTGCAGCGCTGCCTATAGAATTCACATTAAATTTAAACCAAGTCCCTCCCAAAGCTCCTTATTTTCATTGAGGGGCCATCCATTCACTTCTGTATAGCAGACTAGGTCCTAAGTTTCTAATAGTAAACACAGCTTCCCCCCTCAGAGGTCTCCCAAATCCAGTTCCAGTGTTTGACAAATAGAAACAGAAAAAAATAATCAATAAAAATATGTAATGTTTAATAAAATTGTCACTTACAATGCCTCTGAGCTTGGCACAGACAAATGTTCGTACCTAAGGAGTGTTCAGAGCACCCGACAGATGGTGGAAGTCCTGGGAATGGGGCTGTCTGAAAACAGGGCAACTGGAGATTCACCTTGAGAAAGGTCAAAGTTTTCGGTGTTGGTGTCCAGGTGAACCCAGAATCAAAGCGATGATCTACCCTAAGTTGCCCTGTTTTCAGACAATGGTGGCTATTAAAATGTTTTCTATTATATATGAAGTTTCTGCCTTTGGTAAAGTATTTTTGCACTGGATGTATTAAGGATTAATTTAATCATTAAAAACAAATAATAAAAAATAGAAAAAACATTCATAATATAGACATAGGTGGACTACCGAGAATCTCACCAGGTATAAGGGCCTGAGGGCATAGAGCAATCTTTGTACTTCTGCACATTTTCCCAGGTTAGTGGTTTGCTGAGCCGATATCTAGAAGGAACAAAACGACGCCTTGAACATTCGCCAGCGTGCACTCAATTAGCTCTCAGGTTAGTGCTTATGTTTCCCTTTTTTATTTCATATAGCACACGTTAAGGTGTAGGCAATTCTTAGGAAACCACTAAGTAATACAGAACAATTGATATAAATGAAGGATAATCCAAATTTTGCAGTAAAAAGACAAAAAACTGAAATGTATGCATGTTATTGTTTGCGATTAAAAATTTGTGAAACTTCTCACATATATATAGAACACAAAATGATTGTGTTTTAAAACCTTACCAGGCTTTGCAAACAAAGATTGAACAAATAGAGCTTTAAACAGCTGCTAACATTAAAATGTGGCATGTTAGCATTATGTGATTTGTTAATGCTTCCGAGCAAGGATTTATTTAAAAAGAGCTACAAAGCTTGAAACGCATCAGCCAGAAGGAGAAAAAAAAATGCTATAAGCATAATGCTACAATCACATTCAAAGCACAATGTTCAGCAAACTTACTTTTCCTTGTAAATGGCTCCTGTGTGATGAGTGCTTGAAAACAGAATTCTGTTTTTTTTTTCTTGTATTGTTGCATGAATGTTATGGTGATTGTTACTGTACTATTTTAAAAAGCATATGGGATTTCCTTAATTTCAGCAATGAATGCTGCTATTCTGAGAAATGAAAAAAACTATTAAAGGCTATAACAATGGAGGACATACATTACTTTGCATAAGGACTTGGAAATATCTACGTGAAGACCAGTGCTTGCATATGACAAAGCAATCTCAAGACTAATATACACAGTGTAATACTAAGAAAGGGAATAGTAAGATTTTATTGTTTCTATGAAATGGTATACATGTGGGCACACATTGGGCCTGATCCAGACCTACGACCGCAATCGCCCGCCAGCGTAGCGCATGATCGCCCGGGTGTATAAACTTTCACGCCCATGACACTCCTATTGATTGTAACTACTTAGTAGTTTTTCCAGCGTACGTGCGAATTTTCGTACCGATATGCTGGTCGTACTGGGCTTAGCACGCCCATACTGTACAATTTAAATGGCTATCCCCGCCACTGTGTAGTAACTCGAGCGTCCAGACTATCGTCGTACAAAACGCACGCCCCTTGGGCGAAAAATACGCTGAAAATACGCTCGCTGTACGCTCATGTCCTTCGGACGACCGGAAGTGGCCATACTGCACATGCGCAGTGCGGTTTTTTTTCCCCGTTTTTTCGCTCACGATTGGCGTACGATCGCTTGCGGCTGTAGGTCTGGATCAAGCCCATTTACTTTAATACTAAAAGTAATTTTCTGCATAGAGATATTTGCATTTATCCACCCATTCTCTTTGCAGATTTAAAATTTTACTTTCTCTGTTACTTCCAACTTTGGATCAGTTCCAATAGGTTCAGTGAAGACCCAAAATCCCTGGTCTTCAATCAGATCTCGGTCAGTTTATTTGCATGCTAACAAAAAAAACAAAACAATTTTTTAACCCAGCCAGACTTCCAACAGAAGAGGTGGGTTTGGTTCACCACAAATTCTGCATGCTTCAATCAGAAACTCTAATCTAGACCTTGTCTACTGGAAGCTCATCCATACCAATGATTCAAACGACATGGAGGACCCAGTGACAGTAATTCCCTCTAAATCTTTTCCTCAAGAATCTGAACACATACAAAAAATTCTGGATTCATCCCATTCTAAAAATACCCTGGGCGCTATCACATACTAGGTTTGTGATTGAATACTGAATAATTTATTTAAATTTTGTCACTAATTATAAACAATTTAAAGATAAACATTCAACGTGTTGCAGTTTTCTTAAAACAAATTTTTTTTTTTGAAAACATATGTGCTTGAAGCCAGCTTCTAGCAGTAACATGCACCATGTTAACCTTATATGTAGGAGCTACCAAACAAGGATTTATTGTGAGACAACCCCCTGTAAGTAAAAGGCAGTTCTGGGAAGATCACCAATTAATTGCATAGCAGGAGTGTCTTCAAACGTCCTGCCACAGCCTGCTCACAGCGGTGGATTCATTTCATTAATGATTTCCTGTAGAATGAAGATAAACTAAATGAATGCAAACAAAGCCAAGACTCATTTACAAGGATGTGACACACTGAAATACAAAGTTTTCAACGACTAAATATCTTTCCTTACTAATTACGTTTTATCTTCATTACATTCTTTTTCCAGCTCAGCACAAAACATAACCACTCAATCTCCAACTGTTCATTGGAGATTGATTTAACCGAATACATTCATTAAGGATTATTTGTGTGTGTCAATTAAATTTTCTTTTACACTGTAGTTAGCGGAAACAGAGGTATGGGTGATATAATGCTTAATAAAATGGTTTAAAAAATCCTGTCAGGCGAAAATTTTTATTAGAGCCAAACAATAACAAATCCATTCATTGGGAAAATTATAAGTAAAGATATTAATCTAAGTCAGTGATGGCTAACCTGTGACACTCCAGGTGTTGTAAAAATACAATTCCCATCATGCTTTGTCAGGCATTCGCTTTGCTTTTGCAGTTAAGGCATGCTGGGAATCGTAGTTTCACAACACCTGGAGTGTCACAGGTTAGCCAACACTGATCTAAGTTATTCTATGCTTGAAATCAATGAAAATAAAACATAGCAGCGGACTACTGTATTGTAACATCATGACTATCATAGTTGTGCAAGAAAGCCGAGCCAGCCCTTTTCCTGATCATAAAGAGTCAGTGGGTTCTATGCACTTCAGTTTAAAATGTTGAGTTATATACTCATAATTTGTGAATAGCATGCAATTGTGGAATTAATAACCAATACATACCTATTGACTACATCCAACTAGCTGCCATTGTGTGTGCAGAAGCATCGGCGATTTTAATTTTATTACCATGTCTACATAAACCAGTGTACGGGCTGGTCTAAATCAGTATACTCCTAATAATTATTCATAATTCATTCATACAACACAAGCACTAAAGTAAAGAAAAAATGGGAACTATAGATGAACTACATTAGTCATTGGGGATTTGGTAATAGTATATAAGATTTTTTAAATAGTACCAGATATTTTTTTCAGTTTCTACATGAACTCTCTGGTCAAGCCTTAGTTAATTATTTTTAAAAGTATATCAGTCAATAAATCTACATGATTCATTTTATTGATATTACAACAATACATGCTTATGTTGTGTTATGCAAGAACTTTCATTATTACATTTGGACAACTATAAAAATCCTACATTAATTAATTAGTAGATGTTATTTTTCTGTACTTCTAAAATCAAAGAAATGTAATACTTTGGGACTAACATACTCCTGAATCCTCTTTGACCGTGTATATATGTATAAGTATTTTGACCTGGGTTGATATCATATTATCCAGACAGCAGGCCAAGTGATGTAATAATTGTAGGACAAATGTAGATATAATGAAGACAGAAGATTCAAGTGGAAATCCTATCAGATGGGAGATGAGGCAGCTATATCACTACTTTGCCAACTGACAGGTCCAAAACTGTGGATAAAACACCAAGGAGAGGAAGGATATTATCATGACTTTCATCACCCCTAAAAGGTTAGGAGGTCATCAATCCCAGTAAAATCTGATTTGCTGCTGCTTTTAATTGATTTTATTTATATTTGAATTTAGTTATATTTTTCAAAGTAAAAAGTTTTTTTTGTTAAGTTTTATGCATTAGCTATCCAGCAGCTGTAGCCACATAATTATGTGTTACACCAATTGTAGAAGGACATTAAATAGCGTATTTTGAACATTAACAATTAAGTCCTATAATCAGAACATTTACTATGTCTACTTATGTGCCAATGTTTTACACCCATGCAGTGATTTGAAGAGGTGGCACCATGAAAAAAATTCATATTCATATAGAAGAATATAGAATTAGCAAGTCATTAATAAGTTTTTGTTTTCTTTTTTACATATATGTAATGTTTCTCTGTTCAAGGGTTAGCCAACTGTAAGGATGAACATGTACTTTGAGGCAATTAAACAGCTTTGTTTCTCCTACAGACTGAATCAGGGTCAACATTCACACATATGCACAGTAATGGATTTTCAACAAATATGTTTTATTGAGTTTTTATTTAGCACATACAATGAAAATAGAAAAATAAAATTGCAGAGTAGTTCCAGGAAAGAATGTGCAAACCAATTGCCGAGCACTTTTTGTATTCCAAATTGAAGTAAATAGTTATGATGCATTGTTCTGTCATTTTCATCAGAAAAAAATATATAGCTTGAAAATGTGCATCACAGTCAATAATGCTTTAAATATTTCCTGATTTTATCTCAATTGCAAAACTAAGTGGAAAACAAACCACATAAGGATGAATTTCTCACTTTTCACATTAACAAACATCAGTCCTTATGGAAAAACAGGTCACAGTAATAGGGTATGTTTGATTCACAATAAATCACTAAACTTCATGAACCTACAAAACTCAAACATGTTTGACAAGTAGATCATCATGACACCTGTGAACTCTCCAACTCACAGGCAAGTATATCCAAAATGGAGCGAACAAAATATTTTTGAGGTGAATACTAAAAATGTCATGATTGCAACCTTGCTTTACTGCTAACCGCTATTGTGTTTACTTTAGGCTTCAAGTAAAAAGTAAGAAAAGCAATTAAAACATTTTCAAAGATGTGATGAAAATTTATTTGCTTACAGCTTGTAATTAAAAGACCCTTTGAGAGATAATATATTTAAAATTTCCCATTTGATTTGACAGCCAGCAGATGTTACTGTATCTTGCGACACCCACAGACACGGTTCTCCATAGACAGCAGGTTAATAAGAGAGAATCATAACAAAATATGTATAATAAAAACAGTGCATTTTATCCACCTGTAAAATTATGATGTACATTGTTAAACACAAATTGCTGTAATTGCATTCTGCATGTTTGCCTTACCATAATAAGGAGTCAAAAATGTGAAAAAATAGCTGTTTTAAAATTTAAATTGGAAATATAACAAAACAAAACTAAAACAAAATACTGTTTACCACATAAAACAAACAGTTGTTCATATCACAGAGTAATAAATATTTTTTTAGATTAGGCAATTTGGAAAAAAGTACAATTCTTAACTGTAGAGCAGAGATGAGTTTTCTTGTAATGTAACTCTTTAAAACTATGTACAGAATAACTTCTACAGAGAAGCTTCTAGAGTTTTCTATGTTTACAAAAATCATGTGACCTAGTATGAAGTATTTCCAGTTAAGAAGTTATGGCTATTTGAATTTGTGAAAAGACAGGCACCATATAGAGCTTAAAATTGGTTTACACTGACTTTTCCCCCCCAAAAAAACTAAAAAAAACTAAAACTTACAATTAGTGTGTAGATGTTCTTACAGATAAATATTGCATGAGTATCAGGAAAACAATATACTGCTAATTGATTCCTCAGAAATTCGTACAAATGCTGTGTGCATTGGACTTTAGTGCATACATGAGTATTGTGTATAGGCAATATGTTTAATGCATGGCTATGCATAGATATGGAACATACAACCCAGATGGGAAGAAGAAAAAAAAAAAAAAAAAAAAAAAAAGAATGGACACATTTTGAGAAAGAGTTGCTATAGAGAAACTCATTTTAAAAAGAACTAGTGTTTTTGTTTGCCATTTGCTTTTGCAGTATGAATGGGATAATGGCATAAACATTAAACACACTCTCTACCAGACAGACGTCCTTGAAAAGTAAGACAGCCAGGGAACTCGTACAGAATGTACACACTGCCTGTACCTCGGGAAGATCATTCGACTGAATATATTGTGCAAACAGACTGATACTTGCATCAATTTCTCCATGTTACGGCAAATCAGTCCAGCATTCACACTACAATTACCGGGCAAATCACCTGATTATCGTAAAGTTATGTTCCCAGCTTAGGAGTGTTATGATGTTGGTGGACACATCTGAGGTTTTGTCAAATGTACATAGGGGATAAAGCACAGTCAGAGAAGGAAACTATACACAGACATATGTATTTATCATCAAACAAGCGTTCCAATTTTCACATTCGAACACGCACAATAATATGATCAATTACAGCCTGTAAGTCCAAATAGAATGTTTATATGCACCAATTGCTTTCTAAAAATTTAGATTTGAATTAACATTGTTTAATGGCAATTGTAATAATAGATAGGCAATAACTTATTTGTATTCCCAAAAAATACAAATTCTATAAAACTACATTTTTTTTCTTATTTAGTTATTTTTTAGGAGACATGCTAGTGTGTCAATCACAATTAAATAACTAGGCATTATAAACTATAATGGCATAAAAACATTGGGCCTTATCCGGAATGACTAAATCCTGCTGACGTACGCAGTATCTATATTTCCGCAATGGAATGCAGTCGACCAATGCGGTGTTCCGCATGGAATTCAGCCTCTGCAAGGTGGGTGTGATTAGGCATGTAAATCATACCTCATTAGAGCTGGGTTTAGACCTTGCCTACGATTCAGACTTCCACACGTACAGAGTTGCATGCGGAATACTTAAAGTAGGGTCCAGGGCACAAATCCACCATCCATACATAAGAGTGCCCTGTTCTCATGCATGCAATATTGTGAATCACAAATTATATACGTTAGACCCTGCTGTGAATGCTACGTACAGTATTTGCTAGTAAAACTGGATCAGGCCCATTATCATAGCAAA
>WWET01000339.1:398122-408903 GCA_011038615.1 Limnodynastes dumerilii
TTTCCCTTGTATCAATCCCAAATGCTCTCAACCATTTTTTGGGGGAGTACCAGTTGCCTTATATAGAATCATGTCACCACTTTGCAGATCATGTAGACATATTTTTACATATGCCATTTAGCCCCCCGAGATATTTAATCAATTATTTCCTCTGCCATTTGGTATTGTTCCTCCTTGCCCAGATGCCCCAAGTACCATCTGACAGTAATCCAAGTACCACTGGTTGAGAATCCTTGCTATCGAGTGTAAACGTGTGGTCAGGACCCTCTTACCAACTCAGTCTGTCTGATACCACCTAGTCTTGTTAGAATGATTGTTAGAATTGTAAAAAGCGCTATGTAATCTGATGGTGTTATATAAAATCCTGTTTGTAAAAAAATATATAAAAGAAAAAAAAGACCTGTGATAAAAATGGAAAGTGTTTCTATATGAAAACATGCAATCTATGGGGTCCCCTTTGATACTTAAGCATATAAAATAATGTACGTATTAGATTACAGAAATGATGGCAAAGTTGCAATATGTAAAATTAAACTAGTGAGTGCAAAGAGCAAAGCATTAGTAATAAATAAATAAAACAGATATTAGTTTGTGACAAAGCACTGAACCACATTTTTCATAAATAAATCATATTCATGTAAAGGGGCGTCTAATGAAGAGTTCAGTAATTACCAGCTAGCTTTCCTGAATATAACCATTTCTGCCTACTTCTGCTAAGCTTTAAACTCTCAGATGGAATAGAGACATAATATGTGTAAAAACATTACATTTTTCATTTTAATAGCATTTCAAAATTCACTGCATGCTGTATGTTTCACTGGCAAAGCAAGTTTTATAACTTGCTTAAAACATATAAAAGTTCTCATAAATGTGTTTTATTGTTACTGAACTATGACTGCTGTAAAGATTTCAGCTTTTTATTTTGCTAAAGGTATAAGATATGCTATATTCATCCATCTTTTTGATTAGGAGAGGACGTTACAATCGCCACATTGATAACACTAAAAATGTCAAATGAGACCACAGGCTCAGAAAGGAATCCATTTTACCACTTGTTATGTGTTGTCCCTAGCACAGGACACATTGCTCAGAAAGCTGGGAATAGGTTTAGGACTATTATGCAAAACATGTTACATCCCTACAACTTGCAGTATATACCCAGCTATACAACTAGTGCCCAGGAGTTACTGCCCTTTCTGAAAACAAATAAACCCATTCACAAACTGTATCCCGAAGGCAGTTTATATTGGGAAACCAATGGAAAATATTAGTAACCCTGAATGAGCTATGTGATTACCAGGGCAGGATCTCCTTGTTACCTTAGTTTTGGGTGACAAAAGTTTGTGCTAGAATTTCTAAACTGTAGAAAAGGAAAAATGGAGAGCACTGGGTATTAAACGGAGTGTCGGAGTGTTAATTGATTTACCGTAACCATCAAAGGGTACATATTAGGATTTGTGGGTATTATCGAGTCTAATGCTTTTAAAATGGGTAAGGATGTAAAATATATGTACCTATAACAGATGTTTTAAAGTTTTTAAGAATGGAATTTCTTTAAAAAAAAGAAGAAAAAAAAAAGGTTGACAGTGTATGAATGTGACAGGGTTAATTTACTGACTACAATAAGGTCTACAGTATTAATATATTGAGCTTAACGGAAAAAGTCAGACTCAATCATTAATCCCATACCTTCATCACACAACAGCCTAACTTAAAACTTATTGCAGCCTAACCTTAACTGCAGCCTAACCTCTACCCTCTCTAAACCACAGCCTAACCCTAACTATTCCCTTACTGCAGCCTAACTCAAACCCTCCAATAACAAACTCTAACCTTAAAATGAACATTAAAAATAACGACCAAAATGAGCTCTTAAGTTCAGAATTGACAGCCGATTAAATTAATAGGGCTATATCTGATCTTAAATTGCATAAGAGTCCTGGGCCGGTCTACCAGGAGATTATAATAAAATAATGCAGCAAGAGATGCTCCCTTATTTATTAGATCTATATCGTAAAAGTCGCATAAGGTGTTTGACTCCGTGTCTTGGCGGTTCTTAAGTTTCTCAAGTTTGACCCATCATTCATACACTTTATATAATATCTATATACAGCATCTATAACATCCTTGATTGTGAATGGGATGAGAGGTGACTATTTGTATGGAGAGGGGCACTAGGCAGGGATATCCCCTACCCCCACTCCTCTTCAACCTTTCTGTGGATTCTCTGCTTCGGGTGCTTCAGGGAATGTTGGAATTGCAGGGCATATAGGTAGGTTCGAGACAAAATCAAGTTGTCAGCGTTTGCTGATAACACCCTTTTGAATATCGGTAATCCTAGGACTTTCTTACCATCCATACTACAAGCATTGGAGGAGTTTTGAGAACCTTGAACATGTGAAAAACTGGAGATGCGTGCAGAATAGTTCAGGTAGCCCCTCGGTACACAGATCTATCTGCAGTTAAGTAATTTCCGTACAGTAGTAAATCTGAATCAGGCCCATAGTTATTAGCCGCAACATTCGTTTGTCGTAAAGTACAGCAGCTAGGGTGAAACCTTAACCTTCCCATAACAAAAGTATAGCCACCAAAGTTTCCTTCATACTCTGCTGCATTCTTTTTCCTGAACAGAGATACAGACTGACAACTGCTGAAGGAAAATCATACAAACCAGGGATCAGCCATAGACAGTAGTCAGCATATGTGGGCACACTGGTTTAACTTGCCTCAATTCTACCATCTGAAATGGTGACTTTATTTTTTTTAAAGGGATATTACCTTTAAATATCAAAACATAAATAACATTTATCATTAATCAAGGTTTTCCTATAGTAAGGTAAGAATTACAGAATATGTTGCACAACACTATGCAGTATAGATGTTATAAGAAGTTTCCTTAAAGAGTTTTTTCTTCCATGATTTCCTACATCACATTCAGGAGTCATATCAGTACATAACAAATAGGAAGGTGATGACATGTATGTTCAGACCATTGAATAGTTTCACTTGATTTACATGTCAAATGGATTATATTAGGCAAGAACAATATAAATATCTTAACCAGCAATGACTAAATGACTTAAACACATATTAATTCAGTTTTATCTTTGGAAAAATGTGAATTTCATTAAATAAGGATATTTTATGCAAAAGGAATCATACAAAAATGTGTAACTTTTTTTGTATGCATTATATAACTATTAAAGTTACCTTAATGAACATGACATACTCTGTTATAACACATATGGCTACTAAAGTTGTTTTGTAGATTAGCGCATATAAACTTGAACATTTGATTTTAAACTTCAAAACAAACTTACCAAGCACCAGAAATATCCACCAAAGCCAATATTGTCCATTGAAATATCCAGTAAAGTAGTCTGAGAACTGAAAAAAAAGAGCACAGTAGTCATGAATCAGCACAGTAATCAAGAGGTACTTTAAATGTTACTGCGTATAGCACTATGAATAGGTCGCCATCTGTTCTAAAGGCCACAGTTTCATATCCAATAATGAGATGTCTACGGAAGGCTTCTTAATGAACATGACCTTTTTGTCGCAAGGTGCCGTTTGCCTACATTGCGTAGGACTAACAACACATTTGCATGCACATGTCTTCTAAGCATGATCAGTAACATCAGGTAATTAGTAAATTAGGGCGATCACCGCACATGTGCTCAATTCGGAATTAGCCCCGTTATATGGGTTTTATTTTATAAAAGTGTAAAATAACAGTGTGGTTATTTACAGCATATAGTACTTTAAATGTGTACTTGTTGCAGAATGAATTGCTGTCTTGCCATCTACCACCACACTTCAGACCCTAAAGCCTTTACATCACTGTCCTGTATTAGTCATCTGCAACAAAGTCACTTTGTCTTCATCAGAATGTTATGTCCAACTGACCCCATAAAGAAGCAATTTTTGAACTTTGTTAAATCCCTCAAGCGAACTGCTGTAAACCTCCAAAGACTCAGACTCATTAAAGTCTTTTCATTTTCAAACTAGATGCTCCCGTATTTGGTTCCCAGCAGAGAGCAGAACATGGCTAAATGAACCTTGAAGTGGCGTTTCATTCCTGTTACTGGCCACAGTAGATGGTTGTGTCCTCGTTGTGATATGGGAATATGAATAGACACACTTTGATTGCTACTGCAGGAGGCTGTATGCTTGACTGATAAAAACGACCCATCAGACGTCATTAGTATTCATCGTCCCTCGAATTCCTTGCAAGACTTGTTCAAATATCCAATTTGGGGATGGATTTTGTTCTCAGTCTGTACAAATTTGCTTTAAATGAAATATACACAGTACAGAACACAAGAGAGTCTATAATCTGCCTCCAGTGATAAGGTTTGATAGGAGTTTTATTAATATGTCTGGATATCTGTTCTAGCTTAAATTGAAATACACTGAGAGTTGTAGAATGCCCTTGGTACCAAACTGTTAGTTTCAACTTGGGTAATGAGGAATTCAGAAGCAGCACATATGTTCTGCTTTGCTTAAAGTTGTCATCAGCTGTGGTGTCTTTCTAGAGACTGTTGAATTATTTGAGCTTCTAGATCAGAGTTAATTGCAAAGATAGCTAAAAGGTGCATATTTATACCTGAAGTTACAAAGCAGGGGCGCAGTGTAGCACTAGAATGCACCCCTTTTCACATTTTTCTGACATTTAATTCATATAACCTCTTGCAACACATCAAAACTATGCATTCAACCAGTATTCAGTCCCAAATCTAAATGGGGCCCTAAATCCGCTAAGCCACAAAAACAAGTATATTAGATAAATTTAAATATAGTCTATAAACTTTATTGGAGGATTTTATTGGCATCATTGTGGGACTAGATCAGTTAAGTATTTGTTACATTAAGGATGCTTACCAAATCATAATCACTATCAGGAAAAGTTACTATTAATGGTGGCATACCCATCCCAAATCTACTGCTTTCCAGTTTTAGGGTTAACGCATTTTGTATCAATGAAAATCTGTACATGATCACAATTACAATTACACTTTTACAATATTTATTCCATTCTGTTAAGTCATCAGAGGCCATTTAATCCTCTTCCTGTCTGTGTCAGTAGATATAAAGGTCTAACTTAGAAGCAGTGTTTAGATCACCGAACATATTAATATAAATGTATTAGAAGACAAGGTTAGGTTGTGCTCTATGGAAAATAAGAAAAAGTAACAAACTATCAGCTTTTGTGCCCAGGTTTCAAGCAAACTGAAAAATAAGCAAACACAAAAAAAGACATCAAGTACTCGCTAGGGCTGATCCAAAGCTGCCCGCCAATCAGTAGAATCCAAGATCACACATAACATACAGGTCAGCCGCCTAGACAAAAGTTTTGACATAAAGCAGCAAAGCGCAATACAGCTAAGTGCCCAAATATGCTGCATATGAGTAGAGTAGCACAGTGCGATGCTGCCTGTAAAGGGAGGTTCTGATTATTGTGAGCAATACAGCCAAGTGCCCACATATACTGCATATGAATGGAGTAGTACAGTGTAATGCTGACTGTAAAGGGAGGTTCTGAATATTGTGAGCAAATGATATTTTTAATACAATCATGAATTTTGCTTTTCTTACTGTACGGAGAAATGATTTTACACATTCACAATACCTCAGCATGGATTTCTGAAACGTTTTAATGTGTTTGACGTGTGACATCCAAACGCAAGAGTAAGAAATTGGTCGTGGAAGGTCAGCCGTCTGGCCAAATATTTTGATAAAGTCTGTGTTTGGCTCTGGTCAGGTTCCTTTGCTTGGGCACATCCTTACTGTGCATGGACTACGTCCCTCCAACCCATCCCTCCCTCAACACGCCCCTCAGAACTCCAGCCGCCACAGCTCCCTTGCCCTCAGATCTGAATTGCCAATAACTGCAACTTCTTCATTTCTCAGCTTGTGCAGGAGAAAATCACTCAGTGAAATGTTGCGTCAGCTGGCATACGCCCACCTATGGATCAGCCCCACTCACCCTCTTACTCCCTGTCTAAAGCTGGGTACACACCTATCTCATACTTGAGATTTGATGGCATACAATTTCACAGACGATTGTCAGTCCCAATAAGAACGCCAATTCACACTATAACATAATTTAATATTTACCAACAGATCTGAGATTATCATCACTGCTAACAATGTGACAGGCTGTAACAATATCTACCTATGCTGCACAGAAGATGCCTAGACAATTCAGACAGACAGTTGTACATTTGCATAGTACCATCAGTGATCATGATTTTAGAACATGCATAAATAGAAATCATCTGATTCAACCACTAAAAATCAAGGGGGAGCGCACACACCCATAATATCTCTGCAATCGGTCAGGAATGGTATTGATTGGCCTGGTTAATGCATAGGTGTGTACCAAAGCTTTAGCCCTACTCAGAGTCTTAGCAATAGGTATATATTTATATGCCAGCAATGAGTGGAAAGATACTAGTCAACCACAGAGAAAAACTAAATGACAGCAACAAGATATAAAATCAGAGAGGATTCAGTGTAACCAGGGTTCGTGCAGCAATAAAACACTGAAAAGTATTATACAAAAAATTAACCCAAACAAAATGCACCAAAGTGATGTGCCCTATATCTATAAAAAAAAACAATTACATTTGCACATTGCATACAATAAAAAACTGTTTAAAATTAAAATAGTTAAGCAGGTTTCATAATCTGAAAAAAACTGATAAGCCATATTACGTTCCGTGCTCTGTATGGACTGCGCATATATTGCTTTATCCCTAGGTAAGCTCCTGCCATTTTAATGCCTAAATACAGACGTTTCCAGAACACAGAAGAGAAGAGGACAACAAAATGTGTGATAACTGGAGCAACAGTGACACCAAGTGGTCAAAAAAATGCATAGCTGCAAATTCTTGCAGCAGCTTTTTAAGTCGCTCTGACAAACAGCTGCTATAGCTTGTAGCTTAGTATGAGAATACATTTTGCGGTTTTAATCTCAGTGATCTTTATGGAGAGCCTGTCAAGCTTTTAGAAGGTGTGCAACTGTATAGTTATCATCACTAAAAACATAGGACCGGAACCACAGGGCACATTCTGTATGTTAGCCTCCGCTGTGGAGGCTAATATATGGCATTTGGTATCCAAAATTGAGCATACAGGAATGTGGACACTCCCCTAGCATTTCTTCATGTGGAATTGATTTCCGTGTCCTGGTCCCTACCTTACCTATTTTGTACGCATCTTTGTGTGCCGAATCATACGCAAGGGTTAGCCAAGCCCTTACTATAGGAAAATACCGATGTCCACCCACCATGTCATCCCGTAGTCATGGTGAGTGAATTCTGCATTGGACAGATACGTTCTGATGCAGAATTCCTTGTATTGTGCATCGCAGTATATACTGACAGGCGACTTATGCACTGTGCATATATAATGTTCCTGGCTTTGCTAACTCTGGATCCGGCCCATCATCCTTTATACTTATACCAGCGGTCAGGCATCCAAATGAACATAGTACATGGGTTGAATAAAGTACCCTAAATGTAACATCAATACCCCTAAAACCCTTACATTGGCCACAAAGAGGCATATACCTAGATAGTGCACAATTAAGAATCACTCTTATTTGTGAGTACCTCTATGAAAGCGCTTCAGGAAAAGCTATATGAACACAACTCAGCATAACCCCATAAAACTACAGTAGAGTTTCATGAATATAGACACGCTGAGTTTCAGAATGGTTAATTTATTTCCAGGGGTGTATCTAGGGGTTCAGGTGCCCCTGGCAAACTAAGGGACTGGCACCTCCCCACCTTCTCCTAGGTAGCTATACAGCCTACATCTGATAATTTTAAACTTTAGTCTGCTGCCTGTCACATGGGGGTTTACTTGCACTGGGCTATACTGTACAGTGGACTGCAGAAGATCAGATAGCCCCCACTTCCTCCCCTTGACAGGCAGCAGACTGGATCAGACACAGTCAGACTGTGATGTAGCTTTGTGCCTGTTCTGCATGTCATACTATATATTGACAGGCAGCAGACTGGATCAGACACAGTCAGACTGTGATGTAGCTTTGTGCCCATGCTGCATGTCATACTATATATTGACAGGCAGCAGAGCAGAAGCATCAGGAAGCCTGGACATCATAGTCTGGCCCTTCAATTGATCCTCATTAAGTCAAGCAATGGAATAAATATGAAATGACTATTACACAAAAATCACTTACCCTCACAATTAAAATCCATTTGATTAGTGATAATCCAAATCCACAAATTGCTCCATAGCGTCCAGCAATTGTGTTTGTTATACAGAAGGATAGACAGAACCCAATCCAGTTGAAAATGAATGCCACTAGAATGAGAAAAAACAATTAACAGTTGATACAAAGACAATATACAATGACAAATGATCAGATGACCCTGTTAGACTAATTAAAATAAAGTATAAGCTTGGTTTCCACATGAACTTCTCAGATAACTTTAGAAGCTCAAAAGAATGTTATCAGAACAATGCTTCAATTAAATGAGCCACCACTATACTGCCCTTTACAAATCACCCTTAGTCAAATATACCACTCATTAAATGCCAAAAACTGCTCATTCTAAGTCTATAAATATGGGTGGTTATGAGCCATTAGCAACCAGCTTCGTGAAGAAGGATGGTGGAAGTTGTGTTTTTTCACAGCATTAACAAGATTAGTTATTGTCTCTAAGATGCTTCATAGTCTTGTCATTTCAAGTAACGTCTATTACATCTAACCAGAGATTTCCTTTACAAAAGGCCAATATTTCTGATACTTCCATTTTCTTTTTTGATACAAAAACAGATTCAAGATTCCACGAGTTGATTTACCACACTATTAAACATGGCTAAATCCAGTGTGATTTCTGTCATTAAATTCCACAACAAAACATTCAGATGGATTCATTAACACTGGCTACACTGTCCAGACATCAGTGCATTCATTTTATAACCATGCACACTTCTACAACTGGACCTCTGACAGCCATGGGCTACATAATAGGTTTCCATCTCAAGCCCAATTAAATGAGCAGAACTATAAAGGTCCAGATAGGTATGCAAATAGAAGGAATGCCTTTACTGTAACCTGACTAAGCACACTCGTCAATTCAACCCAGTCGCTCTGTCAAAAGGGTTCTATCTCTCAAAGCTAAATGGGTTGAAATAGTTTCTGATCAATTAGCACAGATCTACCAGCATCTCTGAGCACTGGAGGATGGAGAAGATGAGAAAACCTCTAAAGTCTAGATCTGGCACCTAGTGAGTAGGTCCATTGAGTAGAAAGTAAATAAAAAAAATTGACTCTCAAGCAGACATTAAATACAATAAAATGCATTGAACGATGTCCCCCAGCTAGACAGGGGATACTAATACTAATGTGTTTTATGAATGAACTTCAATGGAGGTATATAATGCTGGTGGTCCCTTGTAACTTGGCGACACCCTGATGGGACCAGCAACATGCCCCCTCCACCACATGTTTCCAATCAGCCTTCTGGCACCAGAATTGGGTTTCCCAGTGAGGTTGGGATTGATAAAAAAAAATTGACAACTGACAAGTGATTTGTGATAAATCTGTTCTTTTACCGGCTATAAACCAACAAGTCTATCCCCATATCAGTCTGTACGCTATTATTATAATTATTATTTTATCAATAATAATAACTAGCCTAATGACAATTTAGCAATTGTCAAAATCAAGCTAAAGAATTGGGGAGCAAGTTGCAGTTAAAGGGGTAATTTGTCCACGTAAGGATCAATAAGGAGAAGAATACTTAATAGTATCAGCTTTGGTTTTGGATACACATACAAATGACTGGCAACTAAAGAATGTTCCATTAATTTGTTAGGAATAAATTAAAATCAGCCATCAACAAGCCACACGGGCGCACAGCGCCAACTCTTCAAACATAATATTAAAATGGAAGAGCAAAGATCTTTATTAAAAAAAAAATCCTCTACAGATAAAATGAAATGTAATTATGCGGATTGTCAGTCAAACGTAGAAGAATTACAGGCCGGATTCAGAACTCTGTCAGTCCACAAAGAGGAGAGGAGCGAAATCCCGGCACTCCCCTCTTGTCAGTCACACTTCCATGTGTTAAAACACTCCCCCACCTTAAAATTTACATTGCCAACCCCCCACCCCATCCCACGCAAGCGGACAGAGGGGAAGACCTGCCCTGACACCTAGATCTCTAGGAGATCTGCTGCGTAAAATCTGGTAGGAGCATGCACACTTCCGTCCAGACATTTATGCATATTGCATGTGTAAATCGGTGTTGGACAGGAGTCTGAATCTGGTTTGATGTTATGTTGTTTGATGCTGGAGATTTGAAACACAGTGTATTGGAGGCCAGTCTAGAGGGGAACTTTCTTGCACATATGGGGCCGGATTCACAGCCACAGCCCCAGCCCCAGATTGCGCATACGTCCTTATTTTACCGATAATAGCTACCACACATGCGTAGTAACTATTTTACGTAATCTACGTTCGTTTCCTTAAATAGATTGTGTATATGCGGTCTTTAAGACCGCATATACGCGATTTACGTAACAAAATGATACTACGCATGCGTAGTAGCTATTATCGGTAAAATAAGGACGTATGTGTAATACGTCCGGGGCTGTGAATCCGGCCCATGATGAGCATTCCCTGATCTATCCTTATTCTCTTTTTACATATTCCACATAAAATCTCATTTTATACTCAGTACTCAGACACACATTCGTGGCAGTAAAATCTCCTTCTTGGACTTACTGACCTATTACACCTA